>NW_020769337.1:14402640-14416700 GCF_900518735.1 Pseudonaja textilis | reverse complement strand
TCCCACCACTGATCTGTATTTATTGCCAGTAACTGCCTGAATAAGTGAATAAAATGGCAATATTTTCAGAAGGGTTTCACCATTATTTTTCTCAGACTTGAGAAGAAATGACTGGCCCAGGATCACCTAGCTGGCTTTGCACCAGAGGCAAGACTAGAACTTTAATAATTTCAGTAAGCTGTCTCTCCCAAACTACCTCACACAGGCCATAATATTCTTTTGTCTGCAGACTAAAATTGTTTTAAATCTTCAGCAAAAGTTTGATCTTTTTTTTAAAAAAATACTGAGCTGTTTTAGCTCATTTATGTAATCTGGCTATTTTAATAGGGCTGGGAGATTTTTAAGAAAAGTTCTTCAGTCTGCTTTTAGATATTATTAACTATTGCATTTTCATTGTTTTATTTTTTTTATTTTTTTCCAAAAGTTTTATTATTTTTTTAAAAAACAAACATACAAACAAAACACAAAACATAAAAACATAAACATCTTTTTTTGAAAGCAGCTTGATCCCGGGTTACATCTCTTTGTACAGACATAAATTCAAGTTCATGCTCACTTTTATATACCATTCCATATCTTATTACCATTCTACATTTTTTATATAGCTTCTCCACTCTTTTCACTCTCTTGATTCTATTTCATTTATTTCATCTCAATTTAAATCATTATACTTATATCCTTTGTCTGTCCTGTTTCAGCTGTCTATTATCTTTTCTCATTAACACAAAATTTCTCCTGTAATCACTGATTGGAGTATGGCACCTTTATATCTTTCCCCTAAATTTAACACTTAATATAATACATAACTTTCATTCCGATTCTGCTTAGTACATTCTAAAGCTACGCACTATATCTTAAGAAAATATATACATAAATATATAATATAATTAAAACAATCCATACCTATTAAACTCTATCGTTAAAATTAATATTCATTTAAATCTTAAACATTTTACACATTCCTTTTCAAATAGGTATCATGCTTCTATGGGAGCACTTATAAATTTTGCGTAGTTACTTCCCCCCATTTCACTTGTATTTTAAAACTTTATGTAATTAAAATGTTCCCATTCCTTCTTAATTCAATTCTCTCATATTTCATTTCATTTATTTTGTTCAAAAAAAAGTTTCACTGAGTTACATTGAATATTTTATCCCATTTTATAATCATATGTTGTTCCAATTTTCTAACATTATTTCTAATACAAATACAACAATACAGTCTTATGTACCTTTGCAGAATCTCTTTTTCAGTTATATTTTCACCCATTATTTCTAAATAAGTCCTGTTTCTTTACATCTTGTTTCAAACCTTTGTAGCTTCTCTTCCCTTCCTTCCTCCCTTGCTTCTTCTCTCTGCCCTTTCTACCCCCTTGTCTCTCCATCTCCATTTCCCTCTTCTGTATTCCTCTTTTCTGTTGTTTTCTGACATTATATCAACTTCTCACCTTATTTTCCCTTTTTGGTTGCTTTTTTAGATCTTAAATTCTCCATTCTCTTTCCCCCCTTTCCCCTTTCTTCCCCAGATGAAGTTACTTGTTCATTAAAGATGGCTTCTTCTTTGTCCCAATCTTCTTGTTGCGCAGCTTCTTGTAGTTTCTCATAGGTAGAGATCACCATTTCTAAAAAATGAAAAATGGAGCCAAAAGAGCTCTTCCCTTCTTGTTCCTCTTCTTTATATTTTTTAAATTCCATTTTCAGTTCATCCACAAGTGATGCTATTATAAAAAAAAATTAAACAACCATCCAAGTGTTTTTAATCATTCAACTATAATTTCTAAAGAAAAACAAACAAATTTTCCCTTTTCACTTTCATTCCCTGCTTCCAGATCTTCTCTGGGAGCGATGTATCTTTTTTAAAATTTAAATTCCAGGATACCTTGGTTGTTGCTTCTTGTCCCGGTCAGCCAACACTTTCACTTCTTAACTTCCTCCTGCACTTTCTTTTCCAGATGAGTGCTTCTTTGAGGCAGCCATTTCTGACCGCCACTCTTACTGCCTTCAGAAAAGGGAGTTAAGCCAGCTGAGGAGGGGAGGTGCGGCTCCCCTCGAACCCTGCCGGGTCTCCCCTGTCTTCAGTCACCTCTACAGGATGACTTAACCCTGAAGCCGGCTGGCTTGGGGCACTCCAGCGGCGAGCGCAGACAGAAACCGTGCACAATCGCGGATTCCTGCTGCCGCCAAAGCCCTTGTTTTATTTTTTTTCTTATCCTATTTATCATTTAAAGAACTGTATTTTGTCAGGTAACTAATAATCCTTCCAAGAAAACCAGAATTGTAGGCTAGATTAGGAAGCGGGAAAAGGTATCCCCTATGTATGTGATGCTAATCACTTACAATTTGCTGCCATTGAAATTATACAGACCTTTGCGGGAAATCACCAAGACTTAGAAAGACATGAAAGAGATTTTATTTCAATACAGATTTTAACTAAAGTTGCAAACATTTATTAGAGATGAACCACTTCAAGTTCATAAATGGGGCAGAAAAAAAGAAAATTAAGAATATTTGCTGAATATATTAAACAATACTTAATATTTACGAAGGACTCATGGGTATTTACATCCAACTTCCTCATCAAAACTTACTTTTACATTGGCAGCCCAAAACTGTTTTATTCCAGGTAAATTATTTGCCCCTCTCATTTATTGTCACCTTGCCAACTGTCTCTTTTTTAATTGGAGATGCCTTGAAATAAAGTTGGGGTTGTCTGCAAATGAAAATGTATCTCCCTGAAGCCATAGATCTTTCTAAACCTAGACATTTGATTTATACTGTCATTTAACTCAGAGGTAGCAACATATGGCCTATAGGCCACAAACTTCCTCATCAATACCATGTGACTTTTATGTAGGCAGTAGTGGTTTTGTGTCGAATGTTGAGTACCAAAGACCAAAAAGCAGACATGCCTATAGCATGGGCATGGTTATGACTTTTGTTTGTTTACATCCAATTTTTATAATTTTTATAAATAACTCAAAAATAACTCATGCCCAAAACTTCTTCCTCCACCTATTTTCCCCACAACAACTTTCCTTATTACCCATCCCCTCCCACTTGTGACTGTATGACTGTAACTTTATTGTTTGTATCCTTACGATTTTTATTGACTGATTCCTAGTATGATTTGATTGCTTACTGTGCCCTATGACTATTATTAATGGTTGTACCTTATGATTCTTGACGAATGTATCATTTCTTTTATGTACACTGAGAGCATTTGCAACCAAGACAAATTCCTTCTGTGTCCAATCACACTTGGCCAATAAAGACTTCTATTCTATTCTGTGTTGCACCAATGCAGCGGATGCGGGTTAGTTTTCTGGACAATCCCGTGAATTGGAAATACTGCGGACACACAACCAATTCTCCAGGGAGGTGCTCGAACTCCCCCACCTCCCCCCAAAAAACCTCTCGCTTGTGGTTGGAGTCAAACGTCGATTAACCCACTATCATTAGTGCTGAAAAGAAAGTGGGCGGTATTACCTTCGTTTAGCTACCTGGAGACCCACGAGAGACGCTTCACTGCATCCCGTTCCTACGCGAGTGTCCGGGTTGAAGAGTTATTTTGCTTTCGTGTAATTGGCGAAGTATGCCACGAGCTGAACTCCGAGCGACAGACCGCCGCGAGGTTTCGCGTGCTCCGACTGTCAGTCGAGTCCGCGCCTGCCCGCTTTGTGCCAACTTTTGGCATTAGCCTGGCTTCACTTGAGTAAACGCCCCGACTTTTCTCAAGACCGGTGTGAAGGAGGTCTCGGTCTCGGTCTCAGTCGCAATAACCCCCCTTCTGCGCGAACGGGATGCTTAATCCCGGCGGGCCCTCATAACGCGCGCAGGCTTTCTAGCACCCTCAGCCTGCCCTGCGCGAGGGATTAACGAGTTAATTCGTCAGCGCGCAGCCGGATAGTTCTTTCTTTCTCCCCTCCCACAACCCGCGCACAAACGCGCGCACACACACACACACACACACACACGCACCCCAGAGGTTAGCGCGCTTTCGCGCCCATTTGTTCGGTCCCTGCGTGTGTTGTGTGGGGGGTGAAGGCTCCGTTTTCGCAGGGTCGGCGGCCCCCGCAAAGCGCCTCTCCAAGCGTCTGCCGCGCACAAAGGGAGGAAAAACCCGCCGCCCTCGCGCGCTTTCCTGTACGCTTCCTTCCAAAGGGCGCGCGCTGCACGTCCCGCGACGGAACCGCATCGGAGCCTCCGGTGGGTGCAGAAACCGGGCTTCGCTACCAGCCAGGGTGTGAATCCTGCCGCGAGGGGGGATCCGGAGGAGGCGTGGCCTTTCGTTAGATGCCGACGGAGGCTAAGAGGGACGTTCGTGGGAGCGGGGCGGGATTAAGCGGGTGTCAAGACTCCTCTTGAGTTCTGCATGGACACGCTTTCGTGGTCCAGCGGGGCTTCGCGATTCCCCTTGAGGCGTGCCTGCCGCTGATTTGAGCCCCTCTGCGCTAAGGCAAGAAGATTAGATGCCGCCGCTTCTTCCCTGGAAAGATGCAGGCGTGAGCTTTTTTTCCGAAGCGGTGGACCAAATGGAAGGTTTTTCTGTGTAAATACTGAGGGTGGAGGGGGAACAGAAAAAAAAAGAAAAGAAAAAAGAAAGAAAGCTTCGCGAAGGAAAAGGAAGAGGGAAAAGCGATTGTAAAGCTCATTCTCTGCCGTTTTCATTTGCATTTTTATTTTTTGCTTTGGCAACTTCCGCGCTCATAGGTTGTTGCTGCACACTATTCACTTTTGTTGGAGCACGTCTCGGGAGGCCTCGTTGAGCTGCGCCGGGGACGGAGATCTTCGGGTCCTGCAGTCCTAGCCTCTCAAGGAGGCAAAGTTTTTTCTTCTTCCCAATTTGAAAAGGAAAGCTTCGCTATGCAAGTCTCCATAGCGTGCACGGACCATAACCTCAAGAACCGGAATGGGGAAGACAGACTGATCAGCAAACAGAACACCACCGCTCCAAATGCGGTCAATGCTGCCAGAGCAAAATTCCGGACAGTGGCGATTATCGCTCGTAGTTTGGGAACCTTTACCCCCCAGCATCACATTTCCTTAAAAGAATCCACTGCAAAGCAGACGGGCATGAAATACAGGTATGGCAGACCTTTTGGGTCACATCTCGGGTTATCTCTTTCCCCCACCTCACCATCCTGTGCACCTCAAAGATGGTTATTGACAAACAAAGTTATGGACATAATTAAGTTCCTTTTCCCCAAAACATGAAACTAGAATCATTTTTGTTTAGAAATGAAGTCACCTAAAAAAGTTTGAATCCTTTAGAAATCTTGAACACTGGGTTCCAAATTTGTGGTAAATTTGGTTTTGGTGCTGGCTGCCTCCCATTAATTGGGATTTTGGTCTTTGTAGCCCCAGATAAGTTTTTGTAATTTCACCTAGTAAGTATTCGAGCGAAGAGAGATTTGATGGCTTCTTTCCATTTGTAATTAGGGAATTTGGATTATTGAATCACTCTTGAGGATCTGCTCAGGAGAAAGTTTGGCTCTCAAGGCACCCACTGGGTTGTTCAGAAAAGCAATATCTGTTAAACTCAGTTGGATGTTCTTTTTCCGTATTTATTTATTAACTTTATATGCCACTCATTTCCCTTTTGCATTCTAATTACCACTGAGGGGCTCATAATTAACTTCCTATCGACAATAGGGAAGGATTTGCTTTGAGTGAAATGTGAAGTGATTTGCATAATACAGTCAAGTAATAAGTGTTTACCTGCAGAAGTCTTATTTTTCACCAAAGAAGGCAGTGAAGACGGTTGCTGACTGAATTCTGAGATTCACTATATTTTATCCTGATTTTAAAACAGTATTTTTTTTTTACTTGCTAAAATGAATAGCTGTAATTAATGGCGTAGTCAGAATAACTCCTTCGAGAAGTCATTTATTTGGCATTTGAATAGTTAGTTCTTGAGTACAAGAGGACAAAGCACTTAGTCCCACACCTATCATAAGCGGGGTTGTTGCTTAGTCATCAGATCACCTGCTGAATTTACTGCAGTAACATTGTGAATGGTATTGAAGGTAAGCTCTAAACACAAGTTTTAATTCCACCGAGTAAAGAAAGTCAGTGTTTCTTAACACAGGCTTGTCCAGAGTAGATTCTCTGTACTCTGAGCCTTACAAACAGAAGAATATGCAAAGTATTGCATCTCTAGGCTTAGTTGATCAAGCTGATCAAGATAGCGAAAGCTTTCTTGTTCTTATAATTTAATGCAAGCATTTCCAATGAAAAGCACAACTTACAATGGAAGAAGTTAAGGGTGCTGGATTAGAACAGGAAAAGCCCTCGTTCAAATCTACCTTCAGCTGTGGAAGGTCCCGAGCAGATTTTCATGCAGCCGTACTCTTTCATTCCATCCCACATGATCAGGCTGTAATGGGGAACATTAGAGGGTATGACGTGGATCTCATCTTAGGGATTTCTCTTGGGGAAAAGCAGGAAGTAAATCTAAGACATAAGTTAAATCAAATCAAAAGAATCAAAAGATTTGATGAATCGGTTATTACTTTTAGACGGAATGTAAGAGGTCATGAATTTTGGCGGCACTATATATAAAGGGTCATTCATCTTTTCCAGATCACTTCAGTTAGGTTTGCCTATATATTTTATGTTGCTAGTAAAGATGGGATGTTATGTAGGATAGAAAGCAGCAAAATGATATCCCATCCGTTCTCCAATTTGTTTATTTATATCCCTCCTGTATTGTTTTTATAAGTAACATCAGGTGGTGAACAAATTCAACATACTTTTCTCCTCCTGTTTTCCCCATAACTTCAACCCTGTGAGGTGGGTTGGGCTGAAAGAGAGTAATAGGTTCAAGGTCAGGCAACTGACTTTCATGGTACTAGAATGTAGGCTCTCCTAGTTTCTAAACTTTTAGATCAAACTGAATCATCAATAGTCCATCTGTGAGAAGAGAGATCTTTTGTTTCTCTCTAACCCAAAATATTCTCAGTTGTAAAGTTCATGCTGTCTATCATGCAGAAGGTTTGAGATACATTCCTTGCCATTTCCAGGTAGAGCTTGAAAAATGTCAAGTTAAAATCCTGGAAAAGGATTGAAAGTCAATTTTGATAGTGTTGAAATAAGTGAGTCAGTGGTCTGATTCAACAGTCAACGTCTTAGAGTTCTACAATTCATCTGATGATGGCCTTCCATTTACATCCTTGACCTGGACCCAACTCCTTGATTTTTGTACCATCCATCTTGAAATAGTACATTTTTGTTTAAGAGCGGGAATATCACTACTTCTAGACTTGTGAGAGTTAGGTTCTAACTTTCTTCTCCTTTAAGAGACAGACCATTTTCCAAAGATACCTTGTAGCTAATTTTATTTATTTATTTATTTATTTATTTATTTATTGTTTGTTTGTTTGTTTATTTATTTATTAGATTTGTATTGTTGCCTATTCACCATGGCGACTCAAGGCGGCTTACAGCATATAAAACCACAATTTAAAACAAAAAAAAACCTTGTAAAATCAAATTCATATAGTAAAATCACCCGTACTTCCTCCCCCCCTCTCCCACCAACAGCAGATTACACAAGCCATTTAATGGGCTCCATTCCACTCTGGGTTTCCCAGGCCTGCTGGCAGAACCAGGTCTTTACAGAGTGTTCTAAAAACCATCTATCATATTCTTGTAAGTTGTACTACACTATGTTGTTTAAAGTTTTGGAAACATGATAAAAAGTTTTTAACTAAGTATCCAGTGAGTTATTGCTGATTATGTGATGTTACACAATAATACCTTCCTTTCATACTTTGAATATCCTGGCATTAACTAGGAAACATTTTCAGTTCTCTTTAATTTTTAACCGTCACCTTTTAAATTGGTTTGCTAATACCTTAAATAACAAGAATGTCCATTATAAATCTAATCGTTCAGGATTCTTTAGCTAGCCTTAGAAATATATGAAGGATGTCTATGTACCACTCATAAAGTTAGTAAGAATACCCTTTGATCAAATAAATGCTATGAGACGTAGGACAAAATCACCTGAATTATGCAACATTTGCAAGAACACAAGAGTTTTGCTGGATCAAAATACATCAAAATGTTCAACATTTGATATCACATAGTGACCAATCAGGAATCTGGAAACTTCAATCACAATCCAAAGAGAATCATTTTTTGTGTTGATGTCCATTAGTTCTAGTTATTCGAGATATACAGTGTTCAAGATTAGTAGTGATTGACAGTCCAATTGTCTCTAGCCCCATTTTAAAATCATATAAATTGGTAGCCATTGTATTAAATGGCAGTGAAATTCATTGAATAAAGAAGTATCTCCTTAGACTTTCCCACAATTAGGGTCAGTTGGTGATACTAAGTTCTATTATCCATATTTATGAAACATCCATATGCATACCAGGAAAATATATTAGATATATCCTTACCCATCCTGGATATTTCTTCAGTTTAAATTTTATTGATCAATTATCAACTTTGGTTTTATTCCCCATCTTGGAATGTTAATGAAGACACCTGGAGGAAACCAGATTGAACAAAGTTTCAAATATTCATGAAATCAGTATGGACTGTAGATGACTGCTTGGAAAGTCAAGATAAAAAGTATCATACTAAGATTATCAAAGGGACTTTGTTATATAGACCATACTTATTATCTTATCTGCCCTTGCTTTGTTTCTAGAATTAATGAATGAAATGAAAGTTTGTAATCACTATGGATCTTTGTCTAACTGATTATTCTTGACTTATCCAGCATATAGAGGTTTGAGAAGAAAAGGAACTGAGATCTTTCAAATCTTTATAAAAAGTTTGGGATATAAATTAATTTTGCATTTAGTAATTGCTCTAATTGAAGTTTGGCATTTGGTATTCCAAGAATCTTGATTTTATATTAAAAAATTTCTCTAAACTTTCTGAAGAATAGCTCAAAAATATATAATTTTAAAAAGATTAAAACTTAGGTAGGGTTTGGAGAATATATGAACTTCCAGGTGGAATAGACTTAGTTATATATATTACATAATCATGATAAACATGTACCTTTTGATAAGTAAAATTATTAGATAATCAGTTTTTGGGCTAAAAGCTGTCTTATGATACCAAAGATCTCTGCTTTCCCAAAGCCTTCAGTTGCATTATTGTCTTGAAAATTAAGTGTCATTAGAATGTTATAATAAATGTATATTTTGGTTCCTGCTAAAGGAAAAAATCCTAAATATAAATACATATAAGACTTTTTAGACAACACTTTTCAGCAGAATGGATTTTTTTTGCTTCATTATTTCACTCTTCCATATTTTTTTACACTATTTTGCCTCCTATGTCTGGTAGGCATTTTTTGAACTGCTAAACCTAAAAGGAACAGCTTCCTTCCTGAAAGAAACAGCTCTGTCAGTGTTTTTATATAAAGGCCACACACAAGAAATTATTGTATAATACTGTTGAAAGAAATATCCTTCTGGGTTCAGTTCCAAGTGGGGCAAAAGACACTGGAAACATGGAGGCTGTTTGGAAGGTTTAATATCAGGACCACATGGCCTGGAGCTCCAGAGTGAAAAGGAAGGATAATCATATGCTTCAAGCTGAAGGAAGAGATTAAAAAAAAAAGGACTCAGGTGCTGAGAGTGCCTGGGTTTTGTACCCTCTGTTGGGATTTGAATTTGAGCTTGTATTCTGATTGGTTGTCAGACTCCCATGAGGGGCAACTCTACCCTGTCCTGAGTTCCAGGCTTGGTTGAGCCTTGCTGGATGATTATGCCCTTAAAAGGGCTTTTGGCAATTGCTATAGCTTTATCTGGAGATCTTTGTTATGTAAAGTATTCTGGCCCAGGCCTTAAAGGCCCACCCATTAACAAAGGTGAGGGTGAGTTTCTACTTCTGAGGTGAGTTTCTGCTTCTGAGTTTCTACTCTTTTTAGAGGAAATATTCTGCCTCTTTAATATTTCCTAGGCTATTTCAATTTTCCAGGAGAGGGGTGGGTGCTAACTTCCTACAATACAAAGGTTGAGCAAACAGGAGATGCAATGACAGGGAGAAGAGGGTCATTAATAGCAGAGTTTGGCACTACATCATAGATAAGCAAGAGAAAAATATTAGTTCTAGTTTTAATGCAGTTTACACTCCAGTGAGGATATTTTTTTCTATTTAAGATTATCTGTCATAAACTTTTATTCCTCCTAAGCAGATTTCTAGGTGCATTTTATCTTTATATGACTTAGAAGTCTGAGTTGGAAAGCAATTTAATGTAACTGAAACAGAAGAAAAAGATTAGGTTCACATATTGTTTTAAAAAATATCAACTTACTGCAAGCTGAGAGCCAGTTTGGTCTAGTGCAGTGGTGGTTAACCTTTTGGGGCTCCTTTGCTAATAATTGTGCACGCTCTCGCTCATGCGTGCTTGTGTGCCATCACCCAGAACGCAATGTGTGTGGCCCCCCCATACCCCCTGTGCATGCATGTGCGACCCACACACCACATGCCTCTACGTATGCATGTGTGACCCTGCACCCCGCACATTTCTGCACATGCACGCATGTCTCCCATGTGCACCATGCCCCTCGTGCATGCAAACCAGATACCCGAGAATCAGTTGGATGGGTGGTGTGTGCGCATGCGCAGTAGACCTGCTCTGGGTGAGGGCTCACGTACCAACAATAATGGCTCTGCATGCCACTTCTGGCATGTGTGCCATAGGTTCGCCACAGGTGTAGTGGTTAAGGCTCCAGGTAGAAATCCAGAGACTGAATTCTAGTCCTGCCTTAGATATGAAAGTCAGCTGGGTGATGTTGTGCCAGTCACTCTGTCTCAGCCCACAATGTCAGCTTTAAGTGACAACTGGTCAGTCAACTGATCCTGTCTCATCCAATGGATCAACAATCAGTTGATCTGAAAAAAACAGACCCTGCACCAGTGATGGAAAATTTTATATATGCATATACATTTACTATATGTACTATATATAATTACATGTATTAATGTACTTTCTCCACCTTAGGAGCAACCATTAAAAGTGTTCCCAATTATCAGCGGCAGCTGAGTTGTATTGAAATATATTTGATTCATTGTGATGTGGATATATTTAGAGGCCTCTAAAGAAACCGATCAGCATGCAACTGCATTCCACAATAATACAGATTATTGTGAAACTACTCAGCCCATTTCTTACAGTATATGAATTTTTATGAGATCTGGGCCTCACACCTGAACATCAAAGATGCTGCAGTTGCTTCTGGGTTGTACTGTAGATAACACACCAAAGGCACCTATAGTAGCAGGATGCCTCATAGCACTGATAAATATTGAGTGGGGAAACAGTTCACAGGCATTCTGCCTTACCAGGTATATATACCTCTTGGCTTCACAGAGGAATCAAACTTCAGTTCTACACTTTCCTTGCCTTGTTTAAAGTGACATTAAATGTGGAGGAATCTTGAATTTTATTCTGTGTGAGATGATAGCAGTCTGACAGGCTTAGTGAAAATATTTGTGCCCTACCTTTATTCATGTTATGATTCATTTAATTTGTGGCCCCAAAATGATCTGTATGCTCAAATGCCATTTTACCAAGTGCTGCAATTTTTTGAAAAAATATTTGTTTTGAAATGTGTGTCAGAGGTAGGGGAAAATTGTATTTTCCTACTTTACTAAAAAGAAAACCAAATTAGTGCAATATATTCCCTCCTTCAATTAAGCTCTTTTTAATAAACTATTTCTTTACAGTATTGTTCTATCAGCATATCCATTCATGGCCCATTTTATAAACTCCTTCATGTTTAGTGAGGTCATTCTATTCTGGATCCTTCTATGAGGAAAAAAAATCATAATATTGTTACCTCAGTTTATTGGTACTGACAAATTCTGTTATACCAGAGATAACTAGGATATTAATAATAGCCCTTTCTTTGAGTGGAGTGAGCTGATAGATGGCAGGAGATCAGCATATTTCCCCCAACAATCTGGGTCCTCATTTTATTCAGCTTGGAAGGATGGAAGGCTGAGTCAGTCTTGAGCTGGTCAGAATTGAACATCTGGCTGTGGACAGAGTTTGCCTACAATACTACATTCTAACCTCTATGTCATTAAAAAGCAACATGGATTGTGGGTGTGGCAAAGTAGGATAATATCTTTGATAATGAGATCTCTTAAGCCAACAAAGGAGAGGAAAAAAATATCAGTTACTCTTGCAGCTAGATGAAAATCAAATATAAAGGATATAATGTCATCATTCAGTGAGTATCTTGTCGGAACCTTACGATATTTTCCAACTTACCCTTGAAACAGTTTGAATGCATTCAGATGCTGTGTTTTACCTAAAGATACTAGAAAATGTTGAAGGAGAAAATAAAGGAAAAAGGACAAAAGTACCCTGAATAAATGATTAGTAAATGTAGCAATATATAGAAAGTCATAAAACCTTCTGGTTCTTAAACCACTACACAAATGGATAATATAAAACAAAATGTAATTTAAGAATTCAATTATACTATCATGAGAGTGATAATGTGTCTCTTCATCGTCCTTTTCTAGTGGCTATTGAAACCTTTTAAACAAATGCAATTATAATTTGTACAATTTACTACTTTAAAATAATAAAAACATTGCACTTTGAAGCAATACTGCAACCTACAATAACCTTCCAATATTGAGAAGTGCTGAAAAAGAGCAGTTTTGAATCACCATTCATCTTTTTATTTCATGCTGTGTACATTTGTCTAATGCAGTTTGTCTCAGAAATATCAGAGTTATCCCTTTGTTACATTTTAATGAGCTGTTAAATAATAGCACTATGAGTGACTAGTCCACTTTGGAAAAATAGAGAAGCTGTGTGATCCCTGGAAATGAACCGATGTGAGTGGAAAACACATCAACCCACACATTCTGTGAAACAAGAAATAAATTGCCTCAGCAGGAGTTCCAGTGTAGGGCGATCATATAGGTACAGCACTGATTCAGAAATGGTGCAAAGATTCTTTTTGTTTAAGTGATCTAACAGGAATCCTGGTGGCTGATTCTTTGGTAACAATGACTTACACAGTAACAATCATCACGGAAAAAGCTTCTTGCTTCTTTCTGTAACATTTACAACCATAATGCGTGAATCAAGGTACCCCATGTTTACCTTAATATAAGGGTAGTTTGGAATAATTTTGGAAAAAGCACTTTATAAATCACAGTTCTTTTAAAAATACATGCATTTTTAGACATACTTTTTTAATCTCATAGTTCTCAGTCTTCAAGTTCATAGTTTTTTTAAAAAATCCACAGTGCAGCTTCCGTATCGGTAAGATTTAAGTTAAGTAATATTTGCATTATGTACCACCAGACTGGGTAACTTTCACAAAATTTGATTTCATCAAAATTTGATGTTGAGTATTTTTTTTTAAAAAAATAGGTGCTTATTTTATACTTTTATACTTTATTTTGTCATTAGTTTAAATAAAAGCTTTTCTGTTTTCTAGCCATATCAACAAAGTTTGCATGTTGCCTCATTCAAAAGTAAAAATGTGTCACATGCACAGTTGTGATTTTTTTTCCACACACAAAAAATCAAAACTCTATGAGGTTGAGAGTGAATGGTTTGTCTAAGATAATTCATTGTGTAGGCAAAGATGTGAATTGGAGCATTTAGATTTGTAGCTGAATGTCTCCACCAATATATGTGGATTAGTTCGAAGCTTTTTACTAGAACAATGGGAAAATTTACTTCGTTCCATCTCCTAATTTTGATGAATCATTTGAGAGCTGTTAAGTAACAGTGGTTTTTTTTTTTAATTGCCTCTCTGCATAGAGACCTACTCAAATTCCTTGAAATCAGCATCTTTGAATTTGAATATAGTACTGGTTGGACAAAAAGAAGCTGATTTGGAGCTCTAAAAATGTTACTTAGTTTGCGTAATGAACCGTCTGCAAGAAAACAACCAAGCTCAGAGCTCTGAATACTTGAGGAATATTTCTATCGGCACTGTTCTGGTCCACAGTTTTAGTGCTTTGTACATATTGGATGTAGCTATGTTTGCTTCTGTTTCTGTAGCTATTTTTTTTTCTGTTCTCCATAAGATGCTCAGGAACAAAAAAAAAAA
>NW_020769337.1:14340618-14402630 GCF_900518735.1 Pseudonaja textilis | reverse complement strand
GAATGCATACTGAAATATTGTGTCACATTTGTATTTCTATATGTTGATTCCATTTTCTTAAAATGGAGATTAATACCAACATGATAGGAAAGATTTATGAGTCAACATATAGAAATACAAATGAGCTAGCTTTTATTTGTTAAAATTGCTAATTCTAATCATTCAATTGCCATGTGATGGGTAAAAAAGAGCAATAATTACTTGAGAGATGAAATAGAGCAAATGTAAAATTTTCAAACTTCATCTCAGATATGAATATCTTACAATATTTACATACATTATACATTCCAATATTCAGTTGGTCAAAATGTAATAAGTTGTTTCTTTCCAGACCCTTTTATTGCCTGTGGTATGTTTGTTAAACAACAACAAAAAAGAATCTGTGTCTGAATGTACAACTCAACATTATTTTTCTTCCAAACATAAATACAGTTTAATGTATCAATTTATGTCTATATCAATAAAATGAAAAGAGAAAATAGGAGGAAATAATCACTTAATATTGTCTTCTATATGTGAGCCTGTTATTAATTCTTAAAAAATGAGGATCACTTTGTACAAGATCTAAGGTTATCTGATCTTGCTGAAAGGCACTACTTATTCATGTCTACTGAGTTTTTAAAAGCCTAATACAATGAGATCCATAATGCCACATGCAAATACAAATGCAATTATAAAGTCTGAAAATCTGAATGAGAACTGACATTGTCCAATCAAAATCCAAATTTCTAAGATATAACAGTCACCTATTTGCCATCTTAGAATAGTTAGAATGTTATGCTTTCCTAGAATATTTTTTCTCTATTAGTTTGGCTTTTTTAAAGCATATCAAAACAAATATATTTCTTTATTAACAAGGGAAATAACTTGAAGTCAGATAAAAAATTCACACCCGATCAAGTAAAACTACACAAGCAATAAACATGTTTGTTTTTTTTTTAAAAAAAAACCACCCATAATTCTGAAATTTGTAGAATACAGAATGCAGGAATGTGAAACTTTTTCCTCCAAGGAACATTATTGAAATGTAGTGAATGCAACCCATGTCATTTAATGAAAAGTGTATATACAGATATGCTTGCAATCCACTGTATATGATGATTTTCCTCATGATTACTTTGAAAATGCGACTATCCATCTGAGATAAAACATGAAGGCCCCCTCATATGAATAAGTCACATTTTATCTGGAGACATTACACATCACTAATTTTTTTGGCAAATTGGAAAAAAAGGCAGATATTGAGTTTTTAAATTATCATCATACCATAGAAGGAAATGATTTTCTTCCACTAATATACAATTAATTTGTTTCGGCATCTTAGTTAGGTCACTATTAAGTTTCTTAAAACAGAACCAACAACAAACTCCTACATCTTCAAAGTCAATCTATTTCACTGTTGGCCACTTAGTAATGGCATCAAGCTGTTCTTGATGCCAAGCCAAATTCTTTTTTGAATTCCTCTTTTCTCCTCTTCAAGCCAAATATACCTAACTCTTCAACTTTATCTAATAGTAGGGTTCCTCAAACTTTTTAAATTGGGCCAATTCATGGTCTCTCAGACTGTTGGGGTGTATGTGGGTCAGTCATGTGACTGGGTGGACATGGCTAGGTGGTCATGTGACTGGGTGGATGTGGCCAATTTAGCAGTCCATTAAATAATACATACAAATTAAACTTTGTTATGCTTCGAGGAGTGGAAAGCAGATTAGTGAAGGGATGTGGCTGCCTGTGTGTGTGTGTGTGTGTGTGTGTGTGTGTGTGTAGGGACTTCTGTTTGTATTTGTGTGTGTCTTTTTCTCCCTCTCCCTCTCTCTCTCTTGGCCAGGGAGGCCAAAACAGGCACATTTTTGGTCTCCTGAAGCCTCTGCACATTCCATTTTTGGCCTCAGCCTCCAGAAGGTGGGTGGCGGCCTGCAGGTAGGTGGGGCAATTTGGGCAGGGCAGGGTATGGGCTGGATTAATGAGTTTGGCAGGCTGTATCTGGCCCGTGGGCCATGGTTTGAGGATCCCTGCCTAATAGCAATAGCACTTAAACTTATATACCGCTTCAGCCCTCTCTAAGTGGTTTATAGAGTCAGCATATTGCCTCCAACAATCTGAGTCCTCATTTTACTGACCTCAGAAGGATGGAAGGCTGAGTCAACCTTGAGCTGGTGGGACTTGAACTGCACTGCTGGCAATCAGCAGTCAGCAGAAGTAGCCTGCAGTACTGCACTCTACCACAGTGATGTCCAGATGCTATTTATACTGTGAACTACAAAAGAAATCTACAGCAAATGGAGTTCTGGATCTTAATTTCTGATGTCTCCTTTTGACTTAAGTAGATACCATTATGATATGTTTCTTTCTGAAGTTTTAGAGTTTTAGAGCAGATATTTTCCTGCTCATAGGAATATATATAGTATATAGGTTGTGGATATATTTATTTATTTCCCTTCCTTGTTTGTGCATCAGAGCATCTGGCATTTACTGAAATAGCTTGCTTTATTTAAAACCCACCTGGCTAGATACATGAAGTACAGATGAGATGGGTACAGTTTTGAAGATCCATGGTTCCCCCAAAGGTTAGAGCCCCACATCTTAAGAGTTCTAAACTGGAGTAACCACTAACATTTTGCCAAAAAAATATTTGAATTGTATTTGAATTATGTTACAAAAAAGAGGATGAAAACGTCTTACTTAAAATGTATATCTTTAGATATAAATTATCTATGTAATAAAAAAAAGCACAGATTATGCAGAAGGTGGTAAAAATTTGAAAATCCAAAAGCTTGCAAACACCCAAAATATTATTAAAAGAAAAACAATAAAGGAAGAATGGAATTGAAATTGGAATAGAATAGAATAACAGAGTTGGAAGGGACCTTGGGGGTCTTCTAGTCCAACCCCCTGTTCAGGCAGGAAACCCTATACCATTTTAGACCAATGGTTGTCCAATCTCTTCTTTAAAACTTCCAGTGTTGGAGCATTTACAACTTCTGGAGGCAAATTGTCCCACTGATTTATTATTCTAATTGTCAGGAAATTTCTCCTTACTTCTAAGTTGCTTCCCATCCTTTGCTTCTTGTCTTGCGCTCGGTTGCTTTGGAAAATAGCTTGACTCCCTCTGTGCGGCAGCCCCTAAGATATTGGAACACCATTATCATATCACCTTCTAGTCCCTCTTTTCATTAAACTAGATATATCCAATTCCAGCAACCGTTCACTATATGTTTTAGCATTTCTCTTTAGGAAGAGGAGAGACATGATAGCACAGAGTGATTAAAATATTGATTAGGGAGCACCCACCAGTGTAATTTTTTTTTTTTTTGCTGTAGATCATCTTAGTATAACAGTGAATTTGAATTACATTTAAAAGTCCAATTGTGACAGATGTTTTTTGTGAATCTGAACCTCCTTCATTATATCCATAAAGCCAGTCATCAGCTGTGAACTCTTTGTGAGTTTTGTTTGAGCTGATTGCAAACATCTGTCTGGAGTTCATTACTTATGCATATTAAATGCTTACCCCTGATAGTCCAGTTGAATATAGGAAAATCTCATTTCACTGCTCACTAAAATCACCTTCCATATGGTTGTTGCTGTTAAAAGGAGATTATTAGATAGACTTTAGTAAATGAGTCAACAAATCTTTTTGTTTGAAATCTATGAACTTTCAAATGATAATCCAGACTCTGATGTTACCCATCACTCTGCAGGTGCAATTTGCTACTCAGTGCTTTGAAAGGATATAAAGGTTTTCAGTGGATTATGTTCATGCAATTCATCTCTCAAATAAGTTAATTATCTAACCACAAGCAGGGAACCAGTTCAAAACAACATGCAGTTATATACTAAGCCATTTCCAATGAAATTGCAAGTACATTAGCAGTTTCTGGAGCATTTATTAGGGTTGATTGAACAGTCAGACAGATGTTTAGACTGGATTTGGCATTTTAATCAACCTATCAAGTCCTTCCCAAGGACCTGGGATAGACAGATATTGTTTGATAGTGTTAAAAGTGTAGTCACAAGATGTAAGCTCTTTTGCAACGGAGTATTGGTGATTTTGTCAGTGCCAATACATGGTGCTTCAAATGTTTTGGGATTGTACCCAAGATAGCTATTACTATTGTTATTATCTTCTTTTCTCACAGTGATTCTGTTTCTATTTACAAGTCTTTGTATTTTGTTATCTACTCCAGTCCATTCTTTTCTATTCTGTTGTCTCAAGGTACTGCAGTGACTACTATCCAGACTTTTTTTCTTTCTTATCAACAGCTGTTAAGTCTGACATATTATTTGGCAAGTGCTTTTCTGCCTAAAGTTCCCAACCTCTTTAAGTTTTCATTTACTATTACTTTGTCTGTTTTGTCAACCCACTAGTTCTTGCTTATAGGCAAACGGTATTTCTTGCAGATCTTCCAATGTACCATTGCTGCTATTGTTGCTATGCCATTGTAATCAGTATGTACAATCTTCTTGCAGCAGCTAAATAGTTGGTCCACTGTTTCTTCAGCTTGCCAGTGGATTTGAGCAGTGGTGGTGCAGTGGTTAGAATTCAGTATTACAGGCTAACTCTGCCAACTGCCAGTAGTTTGATTCTTACCAGCTTAGGGTTGATTCAGCTTTCCATCCTTCCAAGGTTAGTAAAATGAGGACCCAGATAGTTGGGAAGTGATATGCTGACTCTGTCAACCACTTAGAGAGGGCTGGAATATGACACAGTATATAAGTCTAAGTGCTATTGCTATTTCTATTTTCATTTTATAATTTGAAAAATGACATCACTAACTAATAACAATTTAATGTTTTAGCTGCTATTAGAATAGGACAAAATTGTATTGATTGTTTCCACTAAATATACTTAGTGTTTTAATATTGTAGGAATTATTGTTTGCAAAAAAGAAAGGTTTTAGTAGATCTCTTTATATATTTTAATCTCTATTAAGCAGACCAACTCAATGGGAAAAAAACTTTTGTTGCCTTAACTTAATATTCTTGTTTTACTTTGAATCTTTGAACTGGAAACTAAGTTTTATTTAGGCTGAATTGTCTGGACGTGGATGAAAACAAGGTATAATAAGTGATCAAAAGCAGTATGTCTAAATTAAGCATTAAATGGATGGAATTTAACTCCTTTAAAATTTATATTCTATCCCAAGGATAATAAGCCCAGTAAGATTCTGAAGAAGATTCATAAGAATCCAGGTCACCCTAAATTAGGGGAAGCCCTCAACATGTCTTTCAACCTGAGGATGTAGCCTGAGGGTTTTAGATCTCAATATCCATCCATAAATCTGAGCTTCAGAAAGTCAGAATCAGCAGCAAGTAGCATTGAAGATATCAGGCCCTTGCAGTCTTGTTTTCACTGGATTAAATACTGTAAAGTCTGATTTAGAAACAAAAGTTTCTTCTATGGAATTTTTGTCTGCCTTGGACAATCTATAGGGAACTCTCCAAGGTGCTAATATTCTGAGATACTAGTCCTGGTTATATTTCTTTTGCTTTGTTTGGCTTCTTGGCTTTCTGCAGCTAGGAAAACAGTGAAAGATAAAAATATGGGCAAGATATGCAAGCTGCCTCTTTGAACATTTAGGGGTATCTACTCTCTTTCCTGTAGCTTCAGCATTGTTATATTGAATGCAAGTTTGTAAAGCTGTTTATTCTCTCCACATTTGATCATTAGTAAAATTCTTTATATGACCTGGGAATTCTCTTTTTCAATGTGTGCAGTAGAATTCAGTGGTGGGATTTAGCCAGTTCACACCAGTTTGGGAGAACCGGTTGTTAACTTTCTGAGCAGTTTGATGAACTGGTTGTTGGAAAGAAATCATTAGGGCAGAGAACCGGTTGTTAAATTATTTGAATCCCACCACTGGTAGAACTCCAATTTAGATCACCTCATTCATCATACAGAAGTAGGAGGCCAAATTATCAATAGAGATGGTTATTGAGCCCTAGGCTCAATGGTTAGTTTTAGTTCTCATATCCTCAGGCAAACATTTGAGTGTCTTTCTGTAAAAGAAAAATACAATAGAAAGTGCATTATAATGCAGTAGAACAAACCCAGCAATGCAGAAGTTGAAACATTTCATCCTGCAGGACATGATGTCAGAGAAATTTGGTTCTGATCCATCTTGGCTGGCAGAAATAAACATGCTGCAGCAGCAATGTGCAAATGCAGCATTATAGCACCCTGTCTTTCCAAACTCATTTGTTTCATTAGTTTGCAAAGAGATTTAGTAGGTCAGGATTGCTTCTTCAAATATCTGAATTCTCACAACATTGATAGAGCTTGCTTAATATTCATCAGTTTAAAAGACTGCTCAAAACATCATGATCTTCTTTCTTGTTGGGGGGTTGGGGAAGGGTTGAAGAAATGCAATATGGTGCAGAAAGTCTTTCATTACAATTTGACATCTCTTCCAGGATAATTGGCCTTTTGAGAACATTTTTTCATCCAACCTAGATCGGTTTAGGCTGAGATGTTTAAAGGAACATCAGCTGTAAATCTGCAGGGGAGAATTCATATCAGGACAATTATAGCTAAAAGATAATAGAAGAATTTCAAAAAATGTGATGAGTAAGCAAGATGAAGATGAGAGAACCTGACCCATAGATTCTGGTTTGGAACTGAAAGCTGGCCTTTGAGAACTATGGTTTCTCACTAAGATCTTCATACCTTTTCTTCTTGGAATACACAAACATTTCTGGTTGAGTTAAGTACTGATTTTTCCGCTTTGCAGATTGAAGTACTTAAGTTTTGGAAGCTAAGAATAGTTGAGCCTTGTTTGAGGTTGGATCACCAAAAAATAGTAGGGGTTGTAGGCTAGACTGAGAAGTTGAAAACATCTTTGAAGAAGGCAGTGACAGCATTCCCTGTTTGGAAAAGGGCTGTGTTTATCTGGTCACATTTGCCTTGAGGGCCTCCTTACCTTTATTTTGGCTTGTTTTTAAATTGATAAAGCTGCTGTTCATTTATTTATGCATCTTTAAGATCATCTGTGTAAAATAAACAAATAATCCAAAAGCTGGTCCAGTTTGTTACAATGACACAGGATCATCAGGAGTTCATTTTCTCCTGGAAGAAAATTTTTCAAATCTGAATGCTACCTTAGGCATTTCCTAGAGCCGTTTAGATACCCCTTTCAAAAGTAATTCCTTTCCTGACTGTCCTATAATATAAATATTCAGCTAAATCAGGCAGCTCATCTGTTTTACCAGTCTTCCATTTCTGGAGGTAACATCTCTGGCTTTTTTCCTCCAAATCTCAATGCCTGTGCCACATCACATTATTGTTTTAAAATTCTATCTGTTTTATACTCTTGAAATCTTGATATCCTGTATTACGTTTGGTAGACTTGTTGCCTCCAAGACATTTTTGAAATCTAACTCTTCTGCATCAGGGTTCCTCAAACTTAGCAACTTTAAGACTTGTGGACTTCAACTCCCAGAATTCTCCAGCCAGCAAGGAATTCTGGGAGTTGAAATCCACAAGTCTTAAAGTTGCCAAGTTTGGAGACCTCTGCTTTACATCCTTCGCCATAGGTCATGATGATAAAGGTCATTTGAAGATGTACTTATCTGAAGGATCATAGATGCTCACATTTCCCCTGTGACTTTTTCCATAGTCTTGGAAGTCTAGGAACTTGTTTGTTGAGGCTTGCTTCAAAGGCCACATGTTGCTAGTTTAGAATCCTCATACAATCAATACTAAATTCTTACATCCTAACTCTATTCTAAGAAATTATTCGTGTTTATTACAATAAAATCTCTAACAAAAATGCTGGCAACTAAAGCATTAATATTGTAAGACTATGTCATAATATTCTTTTCAGCTTCTTATGTCTCTGTGTATACACTCCAACTGATTACTACTTGATAAATGACCATCCTTATATTAGTAACTCATGGTTACACTGAAAGCTGAAACAAGCGCATGATTATAACTAGCCAAAAATTACAACCCCAGGCTAATTAATCTCCAGTTTAATTCTCTACTGTACTTCTTTTATTTATTAATTTTTTGAAAACCGGACTCATGGTCCCAGCAGTGTAACATAATTTTTAAAAAGTGCTTAGATAAGTAGAAATTGTATTAATTTAATTACATAAGCAAGGGTATTTTTTGCTACACGCCCAATATATTTTTGCTGAATTAGCACATCCGCTTGTGCCTCCACTTTGAGCAAATATATTGTTCCATTAGTGTCAGTGTTTACAAAAATTGAAAAATTGGTCTTTGTAAGTACTTATATTGTGTCAAGAGAGTTCTTTCAATCATCTTCAGCATCTAGAGGCAGTGTTCCTCCTTGAATATGCATATTAGCTTACTATGCTAATTTAATAAGATTGCTTTACTGTTTTCCTTTTTAAAAAATGAACCAGAACCAGATCAATGATTTACCTTCGAAAAATTGCTATAAAATTGCATGTTTATATATTTCAAACTTTTATTTTTTTAAAAAAATATTTTAATAACAAAGACAACAAATAAAATCATTGTTGAATTTTACAGTGTGTTGGTTGGGTACCTATATCTTGTGCGCATAGTAATATTATTGTACATTTCTTACTCAATTATCTTTATAAACCATTCTAAACTATATTTTATATCATATTATTCAATTATTATATTATCATTGACATTATGATTGTTATTTTTTTAAAAAAACATCTCATTCTTGCTAAATTATATTCATTTTCTTACTCATTCAAGATTAATCAATTGTGGTATATTATTACTATTACCACATATTTTAGTTTCTTATTCTTCTGCCTAACCATTCATAAAATAAATCCCAAATCTTATAATATTCTTTTTCTTCCTGTTCTCTAATTGCTATTGTAAGTCTACTCATTTCCGCACATTCCATTGTTTTCTTAATTGTTTCCTCCTCTGTCGGAATTTTCTCATTTTTCCAATTTTGTGCAAATACAATTCTAGCTGCTGTTAATACGTTAATAATTAAATATGTTATCTCTCTATTATAACCTTCAGGCATAATTCCCAATAAAAATATCCCTGGTTTTAAATCTATGTATTAGTTTATCATTTTTTCCAACCACATGTGTATTCTAGTCCAATATCTTTTAGCTTCAATGCATGTCCACCACATGTGGTACTATGATCCAGGTATCTGATGACAGTTCCAAAATTTCACCAATTTGTCTTTAAGCATCTTCACTATTCTTGCCGGGGGGCAAGTGCCACCTGTAAAACATCTTATACAAATTCCCTTTATAAGCTGCTGACATTGTTGATTTATAATTTCTTGTCCACAGTTTCTGCCATTTATCCAAATTTATCCGATATCCAAAAAATTTTCCCCATGTAATCATTGTTTCTTTAACTTGCTCTTCTTCTAATTTCACTCCCAATAAATAAGCATATAATTTATTTATAATCTCTTCAATGCCTGTTAAGATTTTATCTAGTTCAGTCAATTCTTTATAAAACCCATCCATCTTTTCATATCTTGAATGTATTTGCAAATATGAATACCAATCTATATTTATCCCTTGTTCATCTAATTCTTGCTTTGTTTTGAGTTCACCCTTTTCATTGAAAATTTCCTCATATCTGATAGTATGTTCCATTTTAAAAACATTTGGATATGAAATGCCTCTATTGTTGATAACCAGACTGGTATTTTCATATAATAATACTCCCTTATTTTCTCCCATACTGTTAATAGAGCGTCCCTGATATAATATCTCTGAAAATACCTATGTGCCTTACTTTTACTATACCATAAAAATGTATGACACCCCAATTGCAAATCATGACTTTCCAATATTAACAATCTAACATTTTTCAATACAATCTATTCTTTTATCCGCATCAATATTACTGCTTGATAATATAATTCCCAATTGGGTAGTCCAAAGCCTCCTCTCATTCTTGTGTCCTGCAACAATTTTATCTTAATTCTTGTCTTCTTTCCTTATATTTCAAACTTTAATGAGTGAATAGAAATTGATAAAAATTCAGGTAACTTTGTGTTACAAGGACATTAAAAACACCCAGAAGTTTGGAAATGGGCATCATTGGATTCTGGAGTATTCATTTCTGATTGCATAAGCTCCTTTTCAAAACACCTCTGTAGGAACCTGTCTTTAAACTGAAATACCAAAAATACCTTAAAATATTATAAATTAGGAGCACTATCAAAAGAAAGCAAGGAAGTATTTAGATTTGATTTATTGTTCCTTTATCTATTGATTTTTCCTCTGCTTTCTGCTCTGCAAAGGCAGTTAACAAAATGCAAAAAAAAATGCAAAAAAATATATGCACATACACATAGCATATATTGTATTAAAATATTAAAATTTGTGTAGCTTGCGTTTAAAGAAAATTCTGAGTAATGTACTTCAGGACTGCCTTTATTTATTCTGAGTGAATAATTTGTTGCTGAATAGAAACTGAGTATCTCTGGCCCAATCTCTTACCACCCTTGCTACTGTTCATCCTTCACTATTTCATAACATCCATATTAATAAATGTGCATTTTATATGTAATCTTCAACTTACAACAATTTATTCAGCAACTTATTTATGGTATTTTTATGGTATTCATTCAGCAATTGTTTTGGAATTTGAGTCTTTTTCTTTAAACAAAGTTTTTATTTTTTACAACAAACATACAAACAAAACATAAAAACATAAAACCCTTTTACAATTATATACATACAGTGTGTCAGTTGGTTACATTTTTTTGTGCTATCCTTTTTTTACCATTACTCACAAGTTATATAAATTCTCACTATATCTATCTAGCTTGTGCTTATGTAATATCAATTATTAAACATTCATTTGACTGAACTATTTTTCCATCATTTTATATGAGATTTATGATTTAATCGTATACATTTATCCAATGGTTATATATTTTATATTGTATTCTATATCAATCTATTAACTTTTATTGTAAGGCTTACTAATCTATTTCTTTACCATGCCTTTTTATCTAACCATTGATAAAATAAATCCCATATCCTCTCTAATTTCAAATGTCAATTTACTCATTTCGGCATAGTCCATGATTTTCTTAATAATTTCCTCCTGCATAGGTAGTTTTTCATTTTTCCAATTCTTAGCAAATACTGCTGTTAAAACATTTACAATCAAATATTTCAACTCTTTACAATATATTTCCGGTATGATTCCCCAAAAAATATCTCAGGTTTAAAGTCTATGTGTTGTTTTGTCATTTTTTCCAACCATGTGTGGATTATAGTCCAATATCTTTTTGCATCCAAACATGTCCACCACATATGGTAAATATGAACCAGGTATCTGATGACATTTCCAACATTTATCCAATTTATTCTTGAACATCCTCACAATTCTCATCGTGAGTAAGTGCCACCTGTAAAACATATTATACAAATTTTCTTTATATGCAGTTGACATTGTCATTTTATAATTTTGAGACCACAATTTTTGCCATTTATCTAAGTCAATCCCATATCCAGAAATTTTCCCCCACGCAATCATTGTTTCTTTTACTTGTTCTTCCTCTAATTTAAACTCTAGCAAATGTCCATAAAGTTTTTTGATTACTTTTTCATCAGTACCTATCAAAATTTTATCTAAATCATAGATACCTTCTGTTTTAACATCTTTATCAAATCTAGATTGTATTTGCAAATATGAAAACCAATTCATTTTTACACCTTGTTCTTCCAATGCTTGCATAGATTTAAGTTCACCCTTTTCATTCAGTATCTCACCATATCTGTTTGTTCCTTTTTATATATTATTGGATAGAAAAAAACTTCAATAGTAGATAACCATAGTGGAATTTTTAAATAATATTGCTTTTTCATCTTCTCCCAGTTTAGAAACAATGCTTCTCGAATATAATGTCTTCTAAAATACCCCTGCGTTTTAGTTCCGTTATACCAGAGGAAGGCATGCCACCCTAACAGCAAGTCATGTCCTTCAAAATTCAAAAGTCTAGAATTCCTTAGTGTTATCCACTCCTTTACCCACATCAGACTCGTTGCTTGGTAGTATAATTCCCAATTGGGCAAAGCAAATCCTCCTCTTATTCTTGCATCTTGTAGCAATTTCAGTTTTATTCTCGCTTTCTTTCCCTGCCAAATGTATTTTAGCACTATTTTGTTTAAATCTTCAAAAAATTCTTTCTCTAATCTGATTGTAATTGTCTGGAATAAGTATAAGATTCTAGGCAGTACGTTCATCTTAATTGTAGATATTGTCCCAATCAGTGATAATTGTAAATTTCCCCATTTTATCAAGTCTGTCGCAATCTGTTGTTTAAGTTTGAGATAATTGTCCTTAAGTGTGCTACATCTTGATGTTATGTGTATCCCTAAATATTTAACCTTATTTGTGACCTGGATCCCAAAACTTCCTCCAATTCTTTCTTTCGTCTTACAAACATGTTCTTTGTTAAAATCTTTGTTTTATCTTTATTTATTTTCAAACCTGCTACTTTCCCATACTCTTCCATCTTTTCTATCAGTTTAGGTGCTGACTCCAGTGGATCCTCCAATATAGATACCAGGTCATCTGCAAAAGCTTGTAATTTATACTCTTCTTTTTTAATTTTCATTCCTTTTATTTCTTTTTCTTCTCTGATGTTTCTATTCAACACTTCCAGTGTTAACATAAACAACAGTGGACAGCCTTGTCTAGTCCCATTTCTTATATCTATAAAGTCTGTTAACTCTCCATTTATCATGACTTTTGCAGTTTGTTTATGATATATCATTTCTATGGCTTGAGTAAATTTTTTACCAAAGCCCATTTGGACAATTGTAACAGCATAAAACACCAATTCACATTATCAAAAGCTTTTTGTGCATCTAAAAACATCAGAGTCATTTGTTTTTCAGGATGTGCCTTATAGTATTCCAGTGTATTTAAAATTATTCTCATATTATCTTTAATTTTTTCTCTTCGGCAGAAATCCATTTTTATCAGGATGAATAAAATTGTTTAACTATCTTTTTAGTCTTTCTGCCAGAATTGAAGCAAAAATTTTATAATCTGAATTTAATAGTGATATTGGTCTGTAGTTCTTAACTTGCTGTGGGTCTGTGTCCTCCTTTGGTACAAGTGTGATATATGCTTCTGATCATGTTTTGGGTATTCTCTTCTTTGTCATAACTTCTAATAAGTGAAGATTCAATGTTTCCTGGAATGTCTTATAAAATTCCACTAGCAAACCATCCAGACCTGGTGCTTTCCCAATGTTTTGCTTTTTTTAAAGCTTCTGTTAATTCCATCATTGTTATGTTACTTTCTAACATTATTTCAATATCTTTGGTTATCTGGGGCAAATTTGCTTCCTGTAAGTATTTTTGAGGAATTTGAGTCTTTTAATGTCAGTAAAAGAAAAAGGGACTTATAAACATTCCCTGAAATTATGGCTACTGTAGCATCCCCAAGGCTATTAGGTACTTGGCAGCTTGCTTGCACTTACGACTTAGTGTACTTATGAGTTCTAATTCCATCACTTCTCTTCCCCCTCTCTATGCTTCTTTGGCCTGCCTGCACTGTGCTCACCCACCCAACTCATCTTTACCACCTTCTTTTTCCTGCTCATGACCAAAGTTGCCCAACCTGGACCTTCACAAAGCAGCTGCTAGCTACATTAGGGTTTTACTCCAGATTGTACATGCCAGTTTCCTTGCAAAACCTAGGACAGATGGCAGTTATAAATCCCTCTGTGCTGTGCTGTGTTGCTGGACAATGCATGGGCTGGATTTCATGCTATGAAAGGTATCATACACGAGGGCACAAGGGCTCTTGCAGCACCAACCCCACAGTACTTTTGTGCTGAGCCAGGGCTGGGCTTTGTGCTGCAAAGGCTTTGTGCTGTGTTGAGGTTCAGGAGATGTTGCAATCTAAAGCTACAACATGCCAAGAAATCCCTTTGTGCCACCTTGTTGGATGAGAAATGAAACATTTTGAAGGGGAAAAACTCAAGCAAGTCCAGTTGCCTTTTGAAAAACATTTTTGGGACAGTCATGACCAGGATGATTGAAAATCTGCATAGACAAAGCTTTGGTAGTATAGCACTATCCAGTAAAATTTAGGATTATCAGCCATCTCCACATTTTATTACACCCACCAATCTATAACAGTCACTGCTGTCTAGGTTCATTTTATTTACCAGATACTATATTTCTTCTATTCCATTTCTGCCTTCATTCCGTGTTCTTCTTCCTAGGTTTTCTGTTGTAATTTAAGATTCTGCTTCTGATGCCAGCTCAATCGCTCCTTCTCCAACAGAACATCTTCCTATGAGAAATTAACTATTGAATCGCTTTCAGCTTCTCCTTATCAGAGAACCAACACAAAGCCTGAACATCCTTCAGAACATCAGGGCCCAATGAAGGCTGTCACAGTATCCCTTCAACTGAACAAATACAATGAACTTCTTTCAACAAATAATAGATATCTGTTGGCAAATCCTTCAAGTTCTAATTATAGTTTTTTTAATTATTAATTCAGAAGAAGACAGATAATTTCCATGAAATGTCATTTTCTTGGCTATTTCTAGAAGATTAGCCACTATTTAAAATTTTATCTCTATATGCCCAAGAGGCCTGTTTAGTTTTCTTATACCAATAATTAAGCTTTGATTTCATATTAATGGTACTACATTGACTACACCCAAAGATGCTTTTTCAAAAGGCAACTGGGCTTTGTTTTTCCTTGAAGACATTTTGCTTCTCATCCAAGAAGCTCATTTGGTTCTGAAGAAGATTCTTGGATGAGAAGCGAAACATCTTCAAGGAAAAACAAGTAGCCTTTTGAAAAAGCCCCTTTGGGACAACCATAACCTGGACGACTGAGAATCTCCATATATATTGACTACAGAAGTGTCTTAAGAGTTTACCACTGGAAATTCCAAGTATATCTCAGTATGTTTAGTATAGTGTTTAGGTGTATATTCATGCTTCTGGGTGAAAGTATAGGTCCTTGAATTTCACATATTCCTTCACTCAACTTATATATATTAGTAGAGCTATGTAGCATTTTTGAAACCATTCAGAAAAAATGCTTTGGATAATGTGGGAGTAAGTGTGGTAGCAGCTCCATGCAAATCATTTAAAGCAACCACATCTTTTTGGGGGGTCTGCAGCTGCCACATGATTCCTTGAAAATATATGTCTAGTTCAAAGAGTTGAAGACAAGCACTACAGCTGCCAAGTATTGGCATAATTGTAAAAATTAGAATAAAACAAAGTTACACCAGGAAGTGCTGCAACTAGTTGACATAGCACTACTTTCCGATGTTCATCAACCTTATTATCTTTCATATGCAATGTTCTGTCAAGAGGGAATTACATGGGTCACATTTCTGTGTTCAGTTTCATAAGCCACATTTTTAAAATTTGCACACTTTGATGGTGCTTCTGCTTTAAAAGCCAGCAATGTAGGTCAATGAGGGTTTTTTCTGTTCTTTCCTGCAGCTTGCTGATATGCCTCCATTGATTTATTGGCTACAATCACAATATTTGCAACACCCACAAAATCTTAATTTCCTTGAATTTATTTCAAGTCAGTGGTTAATGCTATATATAAATTACACAGTAATGTTGAAATTTCTGCCAAAGCAATGGCGCAAATATTTAACAGTTTCATTGTATCTGTATTAGTTGTATTTGTATATACATTTCATATCTTTGTATTATGTTTGCATTACAGATAATCTTCTTCACTTTATGAATGTTGACAAATGAGGGCATAAAAAAATCCCAGGGGTTAACCCAAAAACATTCTGAACAATTTTTGTATTTCTGAACATGCAGAAAAGTCAATGTGGATCAGTAGCTTGAAAAGGAACTGACTAGTAACTCGTAATAGTTGTATGTTGTTGCTGTCAGCTGTAGAACCAGTACAAAAATAGAAAATACAGTTGCCCTAGCAACTAAACTAATCAGGCATCACCACTAAAACTCTAATGATCTGACAAATCTTTTATACATAACTCTTTCCCGGTGCCGTCCTATGCTCATTCAAGATTTTCTCTGAAGCCCAGTATAGACCAAAAGTCATACTGAAAGTCAGAATCCTTGGAAGATAATATGAGAAGTTGTATTTGATTATTAGAATTTCTATTGTAGATAAGGTGGGGCATTTAACAGTCCGTGCAGCTCTATTTGACAATATTTGCCTTGTAGGAAATCCTTCCTATTTAGGAAATCCTATTTGTTTAGTGAAGTGCTGAAAACACATAGACACTAATCTTAAACTTAAAGCAGTGACATCTTTGAGATAGGTGTGCCCTGTCACTTGCTGCTGAAATATTCAAAGCAAAATGTCTAGTGAATGCAGGTAGTAGGGACAGAAGCATTACTCAGGCATCGTATCCAGGGGATTTTAAATGTGTGCTAAAATACTAATGCCATTTCTTACTTCTCTGAAACTTCATTTTTGCAAACACCATTTCTTCTACTACAGCATAACTTATGTGGTATGGAAAATTTATCTTGCTTTTACTACTGGTTCTCATTCCATCTGAAAAGCAAAATTTATTTTCAGCATTTTTGTAGATCAAAATGGAACTAGATAAATTAATGGAAATCTGTAAAAATTGGGGAGGAGAATTACCGTATTGCCCTCATGTCTCACTTATATTTTTTCCTAGGGACATTTTATCATGTATAGTTCTTTACAAAGAGTGGCTTTGATACTTTGACTCTGTCACGGTTCCAAACCAAGCCAGCAAAAGAAGAGGTGAGCAGAACGGGTCTCTACTGAGTCTCAGCTTGGTACCTGGTGAACAATACAAGTAAAATGATTTCTAGCCAGATTACTGGTTTCTGCTAGCCAGCTGGCTATACAGACTCAGCACGCCCCATCCTCCTGTTCCGGGTTGCTCCTGGCTGGCTCCAGCAAATACTTTTTTGGCCCGGCTCCAGCAAGTACTCTTCAGGCCTGGATGGCTTCTGAACTGACCACAGCTGGCTTGCCTTCCTAGTTCTTCTCCCAGCATGAGTCCTATCACCTCACACCCATCTGTGCCCCCATGCAGCCCCCTCCCCCTATGCATGTGTGGCAACTCTGAAATGGCATGTTGTGGCAACTTTGAATGGCACGCTGTCTCAGATATTGACAGACTTTGTCTGGTTTATAGAGATCTTTTGTTGTTATGACAAAAGTTGAAAATTGAAGAATGGGTTGGTTGCCTGTGATCAAATATTTCCATTGTTTATCAGTCTTCATGTCTTACGATATTTCCAAAATTAGAGCAACTTAGTTCTGAATGTGAGAATGCTGCTGCTGGAATTCTCATGATTCTTCATTTAGCTAATGTGGAAAAGTTCATAATGGATTAGTTGACCTTGCTCCAATCTAGCTTGGCTCTCAATTCATTAGGAATTTTGAAGTAGGTCCAAAAAAGAATAAATAAAACTTTTCTTGGTATTCTTAGGATGGGACAAAACTGATGGCATGGAACTTCCCACATTTGCACAGATATGTCCATTTTGCCTCCAAAGGATGATTAATTTGTTGTACATATGACTCCCACTAGCATATCTGGGCACAAGGATTGTACTTTTATGATTGAAGCATTTTCCAACAACTGCCACTCAGATGCTTTAAAGAAGTTCAGGAGTGAGTGACACGACATTTATGGGAGAAACTTTAAAAGAAATAGAAAGTATTTGATATAGTAACAATGTAAATTAGACATGTAACATGCTCCCTTATCAATGACAATGATAAAATTAGAATTTTCCCCATTTTGAATTTTATTATACCATAAACACTCCTCAGGAATATCTTTCTTTTACCACTTTCCCATGTTGTTGATTCATCCCTTACCTGGCTGAAGTATGAGATAGGTTTAAGTTATGGTTTGCTATACTATGATAAAGCTGTCAGCAACCAGCAGAATGGACAATCTACTATGTCTAATGGACAATCTATCATGATTCACTATAAATGCTGGTGGTGGCTGAGTCAACTGAATCAACTTCAGGGTGGGAGATTAGTTTAAAACATACTGATCACTTCAGGCTGATGTGAGTGCCCCTTCTCTCTAGTCCTTGGGCATTCTTCTCCAAGGTCATTCAATTTTGGGGAAATAAAAAAGTCCAATTCTTTCAAACCAATCTTGTACTTGTCATTTCATTCAGCTATATGAGAGGCATCAAGAAATTCCAAATTTGAAAGAGTTAGGCTGTCTTGATAAAACAGCTAAGGGAACATCTGTAAAATGGGAGGGCTTAGGTCATTCAAAACCAAGTAGCTGTGTGGGTGTAGTTCTGTTTGATAATGGCTTGATACCATCTGGCTTATCAGTTATTCAACTGCAGATTTCTATAGGCAAAGCTGGGAATGAGTTTTGACAGATGTCTAAACCCACAGATCTAACCATTTGTCAAAACCATCTGTTACTTATACCATTGCTGTGATTGGCAGATTGTTTTCTCATAAGCTCATAAAGTTCAGAAAGGAGGGAAGGAGCAAAATCCCTGGGTTTAATCAATTTAATGCCTTACCTATCCAGAATTAGGGCACCATCATTCATGGTAAGCCAGAAGAGAAGCCACAGATTAGGATAGGAGTGAGTAAAGGAAAAAATGAATGTTATGGTGGCATAATTTTAATATTATAAAAATACAATTTTATGTCAATTCAATAATGTGTAGGTAGCAGCATGTTAGGGAAAGACCCTACATCATTGGGAAAGAATTATGAGTATCTCATAGGGAGGAAATGGAATATATAACTAATATACATCTTTCCATATTCAATATATGCCAGCCATCCTGGACTTCCAGTTGTAATGTGGGGAGAAATTGGTACCATTCCAGCCTGTGGGCATAGTCCTGCCACCATCAGAGTCAGATGATGAATCCCTGTTAGTATCTTTATTGCCCTAACATTCAGAAACCAAAAAAGAAGAAAAACACTTGAAAGCCCCTTAATAGTCTATTTATTTACCACACATCTTGAGAATCTGAATCAGGTTTTAATTGTCTTAACTGCTTTCTGCAAAAAGCATTGGAAATCTATCAACTTCAGCTTCCCTTTTGTGACTGTATTAAATTCTGCTTCTGTCAGCTTTTAATTTTGGGGAATCTGCCAAGCTCGGTTTTTCAAATTTGAACATTTTTGTAAAGTTACATAAAATGAACGTTGGGGACATTTTAAACACATTAATTTTTGCTTGCAGTTTTAGCCAAAATACTGCAACACAATTTTGCAATATCCCTTAGCATGCTGCATTTCTATATATAACTACCAACTCTAAAAAGTACATGCAGAATATACACAAACATATCCAAAAAGCAGCTTCATTCACTGTAACTCAAAGCTTAAAAGAACATCCAGATTTCAACACGTTCTAGAACACCATCAGTATGGGAGCTACCTGGATCTCATCAGGGATCAGAGGGCAGGTGCCAGCACCGAGAAGGTACATCACTTGAATCTTGATTGACCAAGAGGACCTGAAGTGTATCCCTTCTGTCAGCTCTCACCATGCAAGCAGATACCATGGGGGATAGGCAATCCCTCAAATAACCTGACTCTATAGTAGAGCTATTTAGATTACAACCAGTACTGTGAATCACACCCAGAAGCATACTGGCAAACAGTGCACTCACAAAAAAGAGATGTACAGGTAGCCCTTGACTTATGACTATGGCTGAACCCAACATTTATGTTGTTAAGTGAGACAGTTAGGTAATTTTTGTCCCATTTTATGACTTTCCTTGCTACAGTTGTAAAGTGAATCATCACAGTTGATAAGTTAGTAATGGCTGATGGTTGTTAAGTGAATCTGGCTTCCCCATTGATTTTGCTTGTCTAAAGGTTGCAAAAGGTGATCACGTGACCTTGGGATAGAGCAACTGTCTACAGAAAATCCACAGTATGAGTCAATTGCGAAGCATCTGAACATTGATCACATGATCATGGGGATGCTACAAGGTCGCAAGTGTGAAAAATGTCACTTTTTCAGTGGCATTGTAACTTTGAACAGTCACTAAATGAACCATTGTAAGTTGAAGACTACCTGTAATGTTAGCTAAAATCGCATGCTCGCGATTGGTAATGCTACTTGGTAATGCTTGTCCATGTTGCTGTGTTCTGGATCAATGGCAGCTTCCAAGACTTCATCTAGTCTAAAATACCTCATATAATGTTGGGTCTCAAGAATCAAGAATGGTACATGGAGTTACTTCTGAGTAGTTTCCTTTATTGTTCCTGACTTATAGACAGAACCTTGCCAGAATAAAGCAACTATCTACATAATTATATGCTATCGTATATACTCTGGAAGCTCTTAGAGAGAGCCATTTTAACCCTCTTTCTGCTGACTATCCTTTCCAAGCTCCACTGCCTCTTTGCCCTCTGGAATGCTGTTCTTCCCTCCTGGGAATCCAAGCTACATTCCACCACAAAATTGAGCCATAAGATGACAAGTACATTGGATATCTGTTCAAGAGGTCTCTTGATCAAATAAAATACTTAACTGGTACACCAGACAGGGCTGTGCAAAAGCCTTCTTGACCCTAGTCCTCACCTGTTGTTTGAGCAGGAGCCAGAACCCTCAGAGTGCAACCCCTTTGAAAAGTAAAGATGGACAATCCCCAAGTCTACGTAGCCTTAACATCTACAACAATTTGATCTTGATAGCAGTGAGTTGAGTTAGTTTCTTTCAATCTAGGCCCACACAGCCTTCAGGAACTGGGATAGGACCTTGACAGTCTCAATTTAATATAAGCATTTCTGGAAAAAACTTTCCCTAAATCTACCAAGACTCAAGGCTATTTTTACTTGTCTATGCACTGCATAAAGCATTTTTAATGATCCAGGACACTAATCTCATACCAGCATAATATATTGCAGCTTCAGCTACTACTGATTCTGACTTACTGAAGTCATGTTCTCTACATGGTAGCCTTACTTCCTCTACATTATACATGATATTTGATGTGGTACAGTAAATGCTATTTATTCTATGTTCTTATGTAATATGGGAATTCCTGAAATAACATCACTATTTGAATTCATATGTATTCTTATTTATCGATAAGACCAAGTAGCTTATAGTGGACTGTAGAAGAAACAGATCAGACATCCAGCCCTTGCTTATCAATGGAGACTGAGTCGAGCAAGTAGCCAGTTTTAAGTTTTTGGGTGTTATCATAAAAGAGGACCTGACCTGGGGCGCTCACATAGCAGCACCGGTCAAAAGGGCCCAGCAGAGATTATACTACTTGAGACTTCTCAGAAAACACCAACTGAATGAAAAACTGCTGGTGACCTTCTACCGCTGCACCATAGAGAGTATCTTAACTTACTGCACCTCTGTATGGTTTGCCAATTGCACAGTGGCAGATAGGGTAGCACTCAAGAGGGTTAATGTCATTGCCCAGAAGATCATTGGTTTGCCCTCTCCCCTCTTTGGAAGAGCTTTTTTTTAAATAAAGTTTTATTGAGTTTTAACAAAACAAATAAAACATCTTATTTGAATACAGCATCATTCCGGGTTATCACATTTCCAAAGAGACACAATTTCATATGCATATTCATCTTATGTATTCAACTTCATATCTTATTACTCTTTTTCCAACTTCTCACTATTTCTCCCTGTACTTCTCTTAATTTTCTTTTAAGGTTATCTCATTTTCTTCTTATTCAATTGTATTTCTTTTACCTAAATTTCTATATCTTTTTATTCATTGTACTTATACTTTCATCTGTCTTTTTTACAATTTCATATGTTCTCTTCCAACATTCTTAAGAAGCAAAATTCCCCCTATGATTGCCAATCGAAGTGCAACACCTTTAAATCTTATTGTTATTATCTTATGAAATCTCATTAAACATTGAATTTGTGCATTCTAAAATTATAATATTCAAATTTCTAATATCTATTTTATATCATGTAGATCTCATCATTCAGACTCTGCTTGGTACTTCCCCTTGAAAAGGTAAAAAGAAAAATTCTAAAAACATAGCAAAAACAATATATATATATATACATACATATATACATACATACATACATACATACACGCACATGCACGCACACACACACACACACGTAAACAAAATAGTTATTCAGAATCATTGTAGTACTGGTATGAACCTTGTAAATCTTTCACGTTTCTTTTCAATATCTATCAATCTTTGAGAACAATTGAAATGTTTCCCTCCCTTCTTCATTATTACTTAACTGTTAATAAGCATAGCATTTGATAGTCATACAGTTTTATCTTATAAATTATTTACTATTAATAAGCAAAATAATTATTCAAATTCATTCTAATAAATTTCCCTATAAATCTTTCACATTTCTTTTCAATATTTTATCAATCTTTAGAAACAATTGCAATGTTTCCCTCTCTTCTTTATTATTGCATTAATTATAAATAAACATACCATTACATAACAATACAGTTTTATCTCATAGATTATTTACTTATTTCATTTCTAACTCATTACAGTATTACACTGTCACAACATTATTTTTTGTACCTTTGCAGAATCCTTACTTTTAACTTAATGTAACCATTGTCTCTGTGTTTTCTAGCTGAGCAAATACCTTTAATCCTAGTATGTTTCCCCTTTTTTCTTTATTTCCTGTTTCTGTCCCTCATAAGTTCTTTCCCTTTCTATCTTTCTCCCCTTTTTCTCATCCCCCTTTTTATACCCTTCTCTCTCTAATTTTCCCTTCTGTATTTTTCTTTTCTGCTTCTCCTTGCTGTTATACTTCTTTTTCAGATTATTTTTCTTTTTGGCTGTTCCCTTTGGTCTCAAACTTTTAACTCCTTTCTCCCTTTTCCCCCTTATTGCCATACTTTGCATTATTTGATCGTTGAAAATGGCTTCTTCTTTGTCCCACCCTTCTTCTTGCTCTTGAAGCTTTTCCTTTTGCTTTTCATAGTTCAGGATCTCCATTTCAAAAAATTCAAATATGAAGCCAAAAAATCTTCCTCCTCTTTCTGCATCTTCTTTCTGTTTTTTAAGACTCGTCTTCAATTTCTACAGGAGTGATGGCATTTTAAACACTTTTGAACAACCACCTGATTGACTTTAAGTAAAAACAGAAAAAACAGAAAAAACCAATGCCAAAAACTTTTTTTTAAATCACCAAATGATTCCAGACTGTTCCTTCTTGTTTCTTTCCTTTCCTTTTTCCTTTCTGTGGGTTACTGTATCTTTTAATAAGATTTCAGTTACAATGTATCCTTGGGAGTATTTTCAAAGTTTCACTGTTAATCCTCTTTATTTTTCCAGGTGGCACTCCATTTTTCCATTATTCCAAGTCCCACCCTTTTGCCTCTACTCTTCTCCTTTTTAGGGCTTTAAAAAGACCAAGAAAAAAATCTTTATTCTCTTTTTGACACTTAGATTTCAGCTTAAGGTTGCCTATTAGTTTCTAAATAGATTAATACAAATTTCTTTCCATATCATTTGTACTTGTCAATATAAAAGTAAAAAAAAGGGTTTTTAACCTCCTTTTCTCTGTCCTTTGCCACTTAAAGATCTTCTTTCAGAAGTATCCCTCTAGGTACTTTAAGATTCAGGGTACCTTGCTTAGATGTTCTCTGTTGTTTAGCCCGGTCTGTCCTGCTTTCCTCTTTGTCTTCCTCCTGCACAATCTTATCCAGTTGGATTCTTCTTTGAGGTGGCCATTTGTGACCCCAGCTGCAACTGCCTTCGTGGCAGGGAATTTAGACCAGCCAAGGAGATGCGGCTCCCCTCCACTCAGCTAGCAATCTCCCCCCTCTTCACTACCTCTACTGGGTGGCTTCAGCCCCGAATCCAAAGGATCGGGACGCTCCAGTGGCGAGCACGGAACAAAACCGTGCATGATCGTGGATTTCGGTCTGTCACTGAAGAGACTCAAACCGGAAGTCCCCCTCTTTGGAAGCGTTTTATGGCTCCCTCTGCCTTAAGAAAGTTCAAAACATTCTCAAAGATCCATCTGATCCTGGGCACCCTTTTTTTGAACTATTACCATCTGGCAGATGGTACAGAATAATAAAAACAAGGACAAATAGGCTGAAAAACAGCTTCTATCCCAGGGGACTAACTCTATTGAATTCTACTGTATAGTGCAATATTAATGCAATATCAGGGGTTTTCAATTGAATGTATAGAATGTGAAGGATGTGTGTTTGTGTTTATTTTCATAGTCATAATGTACACTGAAGATGGTATTTAATTTCATTGTATGAGGTGCAATGACAATAAACTAAACTAAACTAAATTAAATATAAAAATAATTTACAATATTAATTTCTAAACTTGGATATCCAGGATCCATTTTAAACATCTATATTAATTTGTTGATTTTAGGAATTTCCAATTACTTTTGCTGATGGATACTTGGTATGTTAAGAGCATGTTGTGGATATTCTAAAAGAAAAGAACCATGATGTTGCTGTTCACAAAAGCCTTTCTCACTTTGTCTCCCAGGTTATTCCATATTAATCCACTTTATATTTGTATTACCCCAGTACTCTCATTACCTTTCATGTACCTTTTGAGTCAAAAGTTGATATGTATACATCATAGAAAACTCAAGCAGAGACAGCATTCACTTTATCTCAAAAAGCAAAGTAGATTTATATTTTGATGGGGTAACCAGGAAATTTCAGATTCAAGACTAGGAGCTGTTGTAGTACAGTGGTTAGAATGCAGTATTGCAGGCTAACTTTGCCCACAGCCTGGAGTTCGATCCTGACCAGCTCAAGGTTGACTCAGCCTTCTATCCTTCTAATGTTGCTAAAATGAGGACCCAGATTGTTAGGGGCAGTATGCTGACTCTGTAAACTGCTTAGATAGGGCTTAAAAAACAACGAAACAGTAAGTGCTATGTAAGCAATAAGTCTAAGTGCTATTGCTGTTGCTATTTCTATTGCTAAAGGTTAGGCTGGGATATCAAAAACATCCAGAAGAAGCCAGTAACAAATCATGTGATGATCCAGGGCGTGGCACAAAGGCAACATAGCCAGATAATCAGTAGGAGTCTCTTTATTAGCTCCAACTTTGCCCCTAGTGCCCTTTTTACCTTCTCAGCTATAGAAAAACTCTCCCAGGAACAGCCTTTGGCTACAGAGAATCAAGTCCAAAACATGGTCAACAAAAACTGTAACTATAAGTCTAATCAAGGCAAGATGAGGTAATTAGTCCGGCAGGGCAAGAGAAGGAATTCCAGACGTGAAAGAATGGCAGTAATTCAACCCATTTGGGAGAATGCCAGGAACACAGATAACCAAAGTCAACACAAGATAAACTCACGTTTGTTCCCAGCAGACTCAGTTTGCATATCTTTTAAACTTTCTTCCCAGTGTGACTAATGAAGGGAATCAGGGCCCTTTCCTCCCCCATAAGCCATGCAAACCACGTTGCTCTCTTCTCCGGTCCTTCCTGTGTGCCCTAGGATGAAGAGGGGGTGGGCCTGGGTTTTCCTCTGAACTCCCTTTCCCTTGTTCTACCTCTTCCCTGCTCTACCCAGCCAGACTTTGCCGTTCCCCAGTTTCCTCCACAGTCAACAGAGCTACACTCCCACTCTCTGTCAGCTGTTCATCTTCCTCCTCAGATTCAGACTCCAACAGGGGCATGACAAATCATCTTCACAGCATTGCCAGGCAAACTATATGTCTGTTATTAGTCATTATGAGTCAGACTTGATTTGAAGATTTGACTTTATACTCTTTATCTAATTATTCTTATAAAATGTAGTTTGAGAATATTTACTTAATTAGCTTGGTATGTATAAATAATCAGCAATTTGTAATAGTAATTTTGATATCCAGAAGGAGTTTTTTTTGCTAGCTGTCAATATCTGATTGACAATGACATCTGATAAATTTTGGCTCAATATTTGATAGCAATAACAAGAGATCTACAATAAAACTCTGTGAATTGATTTTAATTTATTAGGCAGAAATATATATTATTTTTTTCTCTGTACAAATATTCCCTTATCTTCTGATTTTGTGATTCATATCGTGCTATGTCAAAGCTTCTAGTTCAAACTTTGTGATTTATTTGACATCTTCACGTTTTTTAAAAAAATCATGATTATCAGATTCAGAACAAGTAAGGATCTTAAGCTGTAGGCCAAACTCAGTTTGAGATTTTGGTTTGCTTCAGGTTTAATAACATAAAGTAGTTCAAACATATGGAAAATGATAAGTAATTGAAGTTCAATATTTCTCTAAGGCACATCAAAAAAGAAAGGATACTTACCATATATTCTTCCTTATTTCCTCAATGTTTCTCACTTGACAGTGCCATTAGTTAACTTGTTCCTTGGTTTAGTAATTTATTTAAACAATCACAATGATCTTATAATTGTAAAAGCACAGATTGTCCCAGTGGTATTTGTTGATAATGTTAATGTCTATGTTTTTGCTGACAAAAATGACATTTTGAAGAGAATATGTGAAACAAATACAATTTAAATAATGCAGTAAATCCCAAAATATTAACAAGATTAAAACAAGCAGATAAAAACAAAAATGTGGTCCTAACAGAAATAACGGAGGGAAAAAAACTAATTAGTTATGGTAATAGAACTAAAAGGTAGAATTAAATCAAACCAATAGGCTAAAGTTCTCTCTCTCTCTCTCTCTCTCTCTCTCTCTCTCTCTCTCTCTCTCTCTCTCTCTCTCTAACTAACAAACTAACTAACTAACTAATCAAAAACACCATCTATGGCTGACCTAAGATAATTTCCTGTAAAGAGCTAGATGGCATCTTCACCATTGTTCTTTTGATAAGTCAGTGGACAATAAAATTCCACAGAGGTATCGGAGTGAAGTTCCATACCATTTCTGAGACCAACATTTATGTCTCTCTACTGTCTAGTGGTCATTAAGGTCTTAATTAGACATTGATTATCCATCATGTTAGGTCAGCAGGTCTTACATTTTAATTCAGTTTTTATAGTGTAGTCATTGTCAGATCTACTGTACTCTCCTTATAGATGATGCTAATGGGGAAAATAAAGTAAAAGAAAACCATTTTGCATTTAATATAATTTTTAAATTGTGCAAGGTTTTTCCCCCTTTTCATGAAGATAGGGTAGTGAAGTTGTTCCTATTTTTGATTCCAAAAAGAAATTTACAGGAAGTGTTTTGTTGTGTTGTATTACAGTCTATATTGGGCACTCATTAAGGCAATTCAGAAGTCACAAAATAGAATTGTATGATACACAGATACATTAGTACAGAATACTAATATACTGTTACAAGCTTTTACGGCTGTTGAATATTGTTGGGCTTCAAGGTTTAGTAACCGTGGAGTAGACAACAGATTGCCCAACATTCTGCTAGCAACTGTGGCTGGCATCTTCAGAGGCAAGATAGTCTGCTATGCAGACATTCAGTAGCCAAAAACCAGGGGTGGGATTCCACAGGTTCACATCTATTCGCTAGAATGGGTTGTTAACATTCTAAGCAGTTCAGAGAAATGGTTGTTAGAAGAAATTACTGGCTTAATCCTGTAAGGAAGGCAGGAAGGAAATATTCTGGTGTTGCTTACAGAAACTGCCTCTCTGTTAACCCTTATTACATTCTTGGCAGGACTAGAATTCCTGTCTCAGGAACTTCTCTGGAGATTTTTTCCCCTCCTTTGCTGGTACTTTGCTTGTGTGGAGTGACCATTCAAAGTTACAATGGCACTGAAAAAAGTGACTTATGATAGTTTTTCACACTTAGGACTGTTGCATCATCCCCACAGTTTTGAGAGGCCAGTGCGAGGAGATGCATGCCTCAATGTGAGTGATATTGAGTTGGCCACACCCAGCCAATAACATGACCACCAAGCCATGGCCACCCAGTCACATGGCCACCAAGCCATGCCCACCACCTAAGCCACACCCACAGAACCGGTTATTAAAAATTTTGAATCCCACCCATGCCGAAAACCCTGGTTTGGATCTGAGCTCATTCAGAAGTTCTTACTGATCTATGAGATTTTTAAGTGAAAGAAAGACATGGATATTACAATACATTAATTCCACTTAGTTTAATTAACACAATATAAGATCTAATTTAAGCTTTATCCTGTCATTTCTCTGATTTGGCTTTGCCTGCAGATAGAAGTGTAGATCCTATTTGTTACAGCCTTGTCCTCCTGCTGCTAAGTTGTAAAAGCAGATAAATGATGCTCATATTCAAAAATAGCATTGTTAGGAAGTAAAGATGTTCATTAGCTCCAGAATCCTATATTATTTTTTATTAAGTCATGTAGCCAATAGTCATTTTTTTCGGCCTTCATTCATCCCATTTTTCAACATAATGTCTAGAATGAAAAAAAAGCTAGTAATATTTTCAATTCTGTTTTCAACACACTTGTTTTTCAATTGTAACCCAGCCTTAGTTAATATGCATATGTTATTTTTGAACCTGGCAAGGAACATGAATTTGTTGCAGAACAAATAATGGGATCACAGGTTGTGAATTTTAACGATCCATTTATTACTTGAGGCGAGGGACTCATCTTAACCTTGATTAAGCCGTTCAGATTCATAGTGCGGTGCTTTATTTTCACATTCCTTTTTCCCATCACTCCTAAAACTTTTGTATAGCTATGTTCCATTTACTGGAATATGTTGAAAAGAATTATTATGTGCTGGCAGTTGGTTTTTCAAAGCTGAGAAGTAGCGCATAGTTTAGTAGTTGTTTCTGCAAAAACTGTTTTCTTTCTTTAGATTTATCAAGATAATTTTGATTGTGTATCTTTTTACTTCCTGTGGTAATGTTAGGGTTTATAACTGCAATACAATTGATACTTATATAATTCATGCTTTTGTAAAATATATGTAGTAGAACAACACTGTAGTTTCTTTCTCCAAATACAATATGTTTTTTTCTTACTTTTTTCCCCCACCAAAGTGTTTATGAGGCACATTGTCAACTTTTGAACAAGCTGAAATATTGGAAAATAAAAGGGATGAAAGCCATTACTATAACAACAATCAAGCCCACAAATCCTCTTTAAGTTTCAAGTAAGCCACTTTCTTTGTCCAGCATTTTGTAACACAATAGTTGGTGATAGACTATGTGTTCAAGATTCTATTAACCATTAAATAGAGAAGACAACATCTTTCTACTCCTGCTCTCAAGTAGCATCTGATGTATAAAGGAAGCTGTTGGGGTCCAAGAAGCCAATGATATTCATAAAGATTACCTGCTGTAGATAATCTGGTACTTAGGAATTTGTCCAATCCACCTATTAAAAGGTTCGCACAAGTAATCGACATCCCATCTAATGACATCAAATTCCACAGTAACCACATTTATTTATATTTCATATTTCTAAATCACCCATTTCTCTCAAAGAGGGGCTCTGAGTACAGTGCAATATAATTGATAAATAAAACAATGTATAAAAATTAATATTAAAATTGTGTACTGACCCACATATTAGATTGAGGAATCACTGACTGTGTTAACTCACTTAAAAATATAATTTCTCTGTTCCTACTATCCCAACAATGAGGGAGGAAGTGGATGTGGTTGATGAATTAAGAAGCAATCCCACCTCATCCCCCATGCCTCCTGCTCCCTTCCTCTCCATCTTTTTACTATAATCTTATCTTTGATTGATTTCCATAAACATGCTGAAGCATAACTTGAAATACTGACAGTAGGATAAGCTAAGAGAAGGCCTTATCTTCCAGAAAACCATTCTCCATGCAATTAAATCAAAATTTGTAAGACCCAAGGGACCAGTAAAATATTGTTTTCATCACACTGGAAATTACCTTGGAGATCAACTAATCAACTCTGCATCCAACATAGAATTTGCAGAATGATTGCAATATCCCCTGCTGAAATAGTAACAGGGAAGCTATGCCCCTTTCCCCAGGCAATCTCTTTCAGTTCTCAATAGGGTCAGAGTTAGGATTAAGTAAGGTTGGTGTGAGAGTAATTTAATTTTAATTTTTTAAATTTAATTTGATTTGTCAATTGCTTACAAGATAATAGGTATAAGTATATACATAGTTATGAATACATGAAATAGATACATATAAGAAAAATAAAAGAAACAATAGGACAGGGACGGTAGGCACATTGGTGTGCTTATGCACGCCCCCTACAGGGTGAGGCCAATAGTAGACAGACTAAGGTTAAAGTTTTTGGGGTTTGGGGAAGAAACCACAGAGTCAGGTAGAGTATTCCAGACATTGACCACTCTGTTGCTGAAGTTATATTTCCTGCAGTCAAGTTTGGTGTGGTTAACCTTGAGTTTGTATCTGTGTGCTCTTGTATTGTTATGGTTGAAGCTGAAGTATTCATTGACTGGTAGATCATTGCAATGTATGATTTTATATACTATACTTAGATTAGACAGAAGACGGTGTGGTTCTAGGCTTTCTAGGTCTAGAATTTCAAGTCTGGTGGCATAAGGTATTCTGCAACAAGTCGAGGAGTGTTAGAACTCTTCTTGTGAAATATTTCTGGACATTCTCAACAGTGTTAATATCAGATACATAATGTCTTTCTTCAACAGAGATATTTTCTGCAATGCCATCCAGAGGACAAGACTGTTCCATCTTCTATATGACAGCTCTTTGTATATTGTAAGGAAGCTTTTAGGTCTTTATGTCTTTTACATCTTCTGCTGGTTGAACATAATCAGATGTTTTGACTGTTCCTGACATGAATTGGCTAATTGGGTGGCAGGAAGCTTAAAACGTGCTTTCAAACCGACTGTCAAATCCAACTGCCTAGCTTGTAACTGCAACAGAAGTCCATTTGCTCCTTTAATTATCTTCAGTGGATACTTGTTTCACCCTGTGCATTAATCTTAATATTTCATTTGAAAATTAATAGTTCTTTCAAAACTTAATTGAAGGGAGAGGAACTGTATGACAGAGAAGGGTCACAAAGAAATAGTGGAAGATTTGGTGTGGGTTTTTTTTTTTGCAAGCCTTATGATTATGTGAAAATGCTGTCTTTCATTTAAATATACATTACAGAAGTCGTTAATTAAAAACTCATGATGAACTCTGGGGGATTATAATTTAGGGACATGTTAGGAATTTCTCTCTCCCCATACAAAGAAATCCAAATTGCAGACTTCTTTGAGAAAAGAATATTAGTCCTTTACAGACCATACCAAGCTGGGGGGAAATACACTTTAGAAGATAGACTCAAGCTAAAAAAGGATCTTGACAGACCTGAAAGCTAGGCCTGTCCAACAAAATGCAATTCAGTCCTGATAAAAGGAAGATTTTACACTTAGGCAAGAAAAACCAAAAGCACAAGTATCTGACTCAAAAATAGTTGAGAGGGATCTAGTTCAGGGGTTGGCAACCTGTGGTTCTGCAGCCACAAGAAGCTCTGCTGTGACTTCCTGTTGGTCAGTAAAAGGAAAAAGAACACTGCGCTAGGAGGAGACTCTATGGTGGAGGAACTGGACTTCTAGTCAGCTCCAGAATTGAAGATGAGTTAGGACCTTTGTGGCTCTTTGAGTGTTTAAGTTGCCAACCCCTGATCTTGGTGTTCTACAACTACTTAAGTATGGGCCAGCAATGTGCTGCAGCTGTGAGAAAAGCCAATGAAGTCCTAGGCTGCATCAACAGAGGGATAGTAAGAAGTTATATTACCACTTTATACTGCACTGGTAGACAACACTTGTAGTGTTGCATCCACTTTTGGACACTATGAAACAAACAAGATGCTGAGATTCTTGCCACCCTTTGTGCAGAGAAGATCAACAAAGATGATAAGGGGTCTGGAAGTTAAATAATATAATGAGTGGTTGTGGGAACTAGATATGCCTAGTCCAGGGAAGACAAAAACTAAGGGTAACATGATAGCAGTCCTCCAATACTGTCCTACAGAGAAGAGGAGATCGACTTATTTGGCCACCTAAGGGCAGGACAAGAAGTAATGGATGGAAGATTATCAAAGAGAGATCGAACCCAGAATTAAAGAGAAATTTCCTGACAATGAGAAGAATTAATCAGTGTGGTGGCTTGCATCCAGAACTTATGGGTATTCCATCACCAGAGGTTTTAAAGAAAAGATTGCACAACCATTTTTCTGGAATGGTGTAAAGTCATCTGCTCAAGCAGTGGGCTGGACTAGAAGATCTCCAAGGTCCTTTCTAACCCTGCTATTCTATTGTTGTTCCATCTTATCAGTTCTAATCAGCAACTGCTGTGCAGAATTCCAGGATGTATTTTTCCTGAATAACGCCAAGAATGAAATTTGAACCATTTGCACACCAAGCATAGATATCCCAATGAGCAGATTTGAAAAGCTTTGATATCAAAAGAATAACAGACAGCATTGAGTTAATTCCCTAAATTTTCCTAGGTCATTTTAAAAAGTCAGATGGCTAATTTTGAGCCAGTCACTTTCTCTCAGCCCAACTCACCTCACAGGTTGTTATTGTGGGGAAAATAGGTGGAGGAAGAAGCATTAAATAGGTTTGCTGCCTTGAGTTATTTATAAAAAATAATAAAGGGGAAATTTTTAAAAAATCTTTAAAAGACATCTGGTCTTTTTCGAATGCTGAGTTAGGATTAATATGATATTGTTGGTATGTTTGAGGGCTGGAGTGTCCTGCCTATTCCTTAATTTGTGGTTTAATGTATTGTGCTAGGTCTACAATGTGAGGAACACAGAATTCTTGAAACCTGGGAGATGATAGCAAAGAGATTTTTGTCTGAACATTGGCAGCCTGGAAATAGTAACCCTAATTATGCTCTCTCAGGAAAGAGATTAATTCAGTAAAATGTTAACTATTGTGATAGCTAAATTCTACTTCAAGGTTCTGAAAATATGGGATAAGTATATTTTGTGAATTATTGAGCAAAACTATTCCTATCTCAATTATTCACTCATAATAAAATATACAAACATGCTATTTTTTTAAAAAAATGTTTCTTGCTACTGTAGTGTTTTCATTTATTTTTTTCTTTGTTGAAAGGAAGAGAACATTAAATGAACAGATGGTTGGAAATACTATGCTCATGAATTCCTTACGGCTTTTTGTAACCAACGGCATATGTTGTGTGGTGGGTTTGTTTTAAAACGACCATTAAAATGTGTTTATCTTTTCTTTCACAAGTTTTATCCTGTGCTTGTAAGGGCATTAGGTGAATTCTGTGACTGTCATTAAGGTCAGATTAACAAGAGAAAATTAAGTCACCTCTTCTTTCTGCATCATGCTTACAGGATGCACAGCCAATAACCATATATAGTATGGTTGTAATTCTTCCTTTTTCTCTTTTTCCAGAAAGCTAAAGTTTGTTGAGTCCATATTTTTGCCAATCAATCTGACGTATGTTTATTAATACAGTGGTTCTCAATCTGTGGTCTGCGGATCCCTGGGGAAGCCACAGTGATGTCATAGGGGGTCCACAAAAGCTTGAAGAAATGTTATGATTTAATTCTTGAGTTAAGTCTTGGGGTCTGTGGCCATGGTGTATGGCCACAAAAGGTATTTAAGGTATTTAAAAGGGGTACATGAAGAAAAGTTTGAGAACCACTGATTTAACACATTGATCAGAACAGTGAAAATCATGGTTGGGAAAAATAATAAAGAAACATATAGATTTGAACCTGGGAATATTCCTATTAGGGATGATACCTGAAGGTTATAGCAAAGAAGAAACATATCTAATTATATACATATTAACAGCAGCTAGGATTGTATTTGTGCAGAATTGTAAAAATGATAAAATACCAGCAGAGGGAAAATGATTGAGAAAATATTTGAATGTGCAGAGATGAATACATTAACACTGGAAATTAAAGAAAAAGAAGAAACTGAATATTATATGATATGGGATTTATTTTATTAATGGTTAGAAAATAAACAAGTTAAAATTGTATAGATAAATATATAAAGAACATAGTTAAGATGGTTATAAAGACAACAAATATAAGAGGAAATTATTTACGACTTACAGATTAAATGTGATTAAAGTTATATTGGTTAAGAAATATTAATTATTATTGTTAGCATAAGATATATGTACTCAGTTGACACACTGTATGAATGAAAGATGGAATTAGTGTAACTATCAAAAATAAAAAAAAATCTTTAAAAAAGAACAGTGAAAATCCATGTTCTCCTAGGTTAACAATATAGCTTTTACCTCAGAAAAATGTCCTCCCCTCTGGTGCTTTGGAGAATTATTTGATTCCCTCTTCTTTGTGTCAGTCCCTCAAATACTGGAATACTGCTATCATGTTACCCCTAATTCCTCTTTTCTTTAGACTAGATGTACATCAAAACACATCTATTAAAGAAAATGTCCCGAATATAAGCACACTTTCCTCTCCTCTATCTTTAATGTAGTACAGACTGGTTCAGAAATGGAAAGGAATAAACTGAGCTAGCAAAGGAATAGGCAACCTCAATTTTGGACTTCAGTTCTGATCAGTGCTAGGCAGCATTTCTACCAAATGGCAGAAGATTGTGGGAAAATCTCAATATTTGAAAGTCTCAAAGGTTCCTGCTGTCTTCTGTCTGGAGTAAATATGCACTGATTCATTCATTTCCTCAGCAAATTTTGCCAGGTGAAAAGAATAAACATTGGAATGCTAAGCCACTTGCCCCTATGCTCTCCAATAGCGTCATTACATCACCATACTTTCTAATGCAAATGTTGAAATAATAAAAACCTGCAGCCCTCTTGCCAAAACATTGCTCTTCCCTACTATAGACAATACGAAGAAATACCAACAGCCATGTATTGTCTGAAATGTGCCTCCCAATGAGACAAACTTTTATTTTCTTTTCTTTTTGAGCCCTGAGGACTGATAGCTGCCTGCTCCTATGGAAAGGCCCAGGTGTAGATCAAAGAAATCATGCCAAAAAGGCAACAGAGTGTACAATGAAAATGTAATGAGTTAAAGTTGTAGCGGAATGGCTTGTACAGGTGGAATTTAAGTTTTATTTTTGACTCTTAATACAAGGACGATGTTTCTTCAAGCGATAGAAATTTTGCCCTATTATATGACACTACAATGATACTTTCTAACATCTGTGACTTATAGTCCTCACCTCCTGTTGTGTTTATGTTGACCAGGTTGGTTAGATGTAGCAGAATTATGCATAAGAAAGATTGACCATTCAAGTATCATCGATGCTCCTGTTTTTGTTTAACTCTTGCCTCATTTTGTCTGTCTCTGGAAATCAGATGTGTCAGAAACTGATTCTGAATTTGCTTATAGTTCCTACATAATTTTCTCTGCTTTAGGGTCCCTACGTAGGCTTACTTCTCTCTTTGCTCTGAGGTATGAGCCTTTGTTACTCTGAGACAAACTGTGCTCCCAGGCAACCCTCTGTGGTATTTACACAGGCTAGAGTTTGTTGTGGTTCAGCCAACACAGCAATTCTCACATGGGAAATCTTAGCTTTGGAACTCTGAGCTAGACTTCATAGGGATACACTTGAGTATTTGCAGAAATGTGTTCTGTGTATCAAAAGCAGAGTTTGCATCTGTTATTTGTAGCACTAGGAATCTTCTGTCAGGTGTGCCTTTGGGCATTATGATGCATATATGATGACTAATGCTAATTCTGAAAAAGATTTAGGAAGATTAAGTAAAATGTAAAGTTTGTTATGGTAAACAGATGTTGTGAATCGCTCTGAAAATGTAATCTGTGCCTCATGGTATTTCTGTTTATATACGTACTTCAACCAGATGCTATGATTATTCAGGTTTACTTTCAAACAAAAATAATCACATTGTGACTAATTAACTATAAGAAAATATTTATGGGAATACTGCTTTTCCTTGATAGAATTCATAACTTTGACTTATCTAACAACCTTTTGGAATAAAACTAGTTAAAATAGTTTTATTTACAATGTTTATTTGTTCAAGATGGTATACATATAGGTAGACCTTATTTAGTGATCACATTTGGGACCAGTGATTTGGTCTTTAAGCAAAATGGTTGCTAGATGAAAAACATGTGACTACAACTGTGCTTATGATTTTACTTCAACTTTCTTTTGCTTTACAACATCAGAAGGATATGCACCCAAATAACCAGATGAGCCTTCCAGAACTCAACTCACAAGGAAGCTTGATAGGACAAATCACCCCCTTTTTCTCTACCCCCTCATCCTTTGGAATACTCACCCAGGCCCTGGATAATTAGCAAGAAGAGAAATTGAAATTCTCATTGGAGAGAAAGGATTACAAGAGAGTAGGTAGGGCAATACAATGTGCAATGCACACTGAAACAACACTCTAATGCAACAGCACCTTCTGTTTGCCTAACGCACTTGGCAGTTGCAAGCCGCAAGTGGTTCAGGAGGCAAACAAAAGCCTTTAGTGTGAAAGTGAATCTCAGGGGTGTCAAACTGGCAGCCCACAGGCCGCATGCGTCATGCACAGGCCACACCCATCCCAGCTCCATGAAGGGTAAAAACATCACGAAACGTCATGTGATGGCAACGTGGCAACGTGAGTTTGACAAGAGTCTTGTCAATTTCAGGCAGCAGCTGTAAGACTCCTAATTAATTCAAAGCTGAGCTTGTTAACTTGCCCTTAGCACTTTTTTAAGAGTCCAGATTCTGCAGTGGAGAAAAGCAGCTTCAGAAGATATAGCTAGTTTAGGCAATCTCTCTGCTCTGCATGTGAGAAGGGGTTCTAACTGATAGTATATAACTGGAGAAGAAAGAGATGCTATGAATGTTGCAAATGTGGGCATTGGTTGCAAAGTTACTTTTTTTACACTGTTGTAACTACAGACTATCACTATATGAAGATTACCTGTTGTTTCTTCCATATATATCTTATTTCATCTTCACAGATATCCACTGAAAGTATTTTTCCAGTTTTAATTTAAATAACTCAAAAATATTCAGGAATATTCATGGCTAAGCAGGTATTTAAATTCTGTTTTGTTATATCCAAGCCTCAAATACTTTAATCTTCACAACATCTTAGCACCCTTTAAACTATTTTAGCTGCCTTTGAAAAACTAGCAAACAATCACTTGTGAACAAAACAGATATAACCAAATCCCTGCAATTACATTACTCATTTGTCTTTAGGAAATGCATACATTTCATTTTGAGAAACTTTTTGCTGATATACTTGATAACCCAAATATCAACTGAATTTTTCAGTAAAAAGGTGAATTCTGACCCTACACATTTCCTAGATGTTGCCATAGAAACAGAGTTATTACCAACCTTTCTTCATGAGTTGCTTGAGTTAACTTCATTCCAGTTACCATGGTACTGCCTTATTATAAGGGGATTTTTTATTTATATATTTATTTGTGTTAATGTTTCCTTTTGTATTACATTACTCTTTCTTCCTTAGCATTGTCCAATGATTATAGTTCAACGAGCGTCTTCAAACAGATTCAAGTTATATCTGCTTCTGGACAGCCTCTCAGACATTTGACCTTATTGCTACTCATTGCATATGTTGCTACTATAAATTCAAACTTCCTTTTGAGATCAAAGTCACAGTGTGTGTGGTTCTCTCCCATTTGATTTCTTCAGTTGAGGAAAGTTCAACTGAGAAAGTAACAACTGGCCAAAAGTCAACAGCTGAGCATGATGACTCAGATGTGACTGGCATAAATCAAATAAAATCTTTATGATGCTTATGGACCAGCACAGCAATTGGCATAGGCCTTCACCATTTATGTTTTACTCTTTTAAGGTAGTGCAAGCCAGTTACTGCTTCTCTATAATGAAATTACAATAAGAAGACCTCTCTCCTCTCCATGTCCACTAACATCTAATTCACCAATGAAAAATGAGCACCAGCCTTCCTGAGCCAGCAGAATACAGCTGCAGTTGTTGCTTTTAGGACAATAAATGATAGATACCCTCAGGTCAAATTTCATTCTGAGTGACTGGATCTATTCTGTTTTCTTGATAGTGTTACAAAAGTGGTTTGCTATTGTTCTGAGATTTTATTTTTTTATTTTTACAGTACTTCTCCACTCTAGCCAAATTTCCCAGTCCTGCTATGCTAGCTGCTAAGGCAATACAACAAATCCCTTCCAAATGGTAGTAATGAAGGAGGAAAATAACTTATCTTGACTCCAAGTTAAAATCCTTCACTATTGGCTTATTCATTTATTTGAAACATTTTTACCCATGCTTTAGTTTTAAAAGCACCCACGATTGCTTCCAGATATCAAAAATGATACTAGACTTCAGTCAAATAACATGATGGATAAGAAAAAAAAATACATAGATAAGGTAAAAAATGTTTTTAAAGTTTTTAAAATTATAATTCTTAAAATTGAATGAAAATAGTTTTGGCAGGTATAGGATAGAAAATGCTTAACTGTGACTTATTGAGCATTTGTCTTAATTGGAGATTATGGAGATTCACAGTATTTTTTCTATCAGTCAGCCAGGGATCTTTCCTTATACTTTTAGATTCAGGCATAAATACCTCTTTTTGCTGTATCGTACTTCAAAGTATGCTTTTCTTCATGTCTATCTGAAATAGTTGCATCTATGAAAGAGTAAGAAGACTGTATCACTTCTTATGAGTTTCATACCTTATTAATAAGGTGAACTTATAGTCAGAGTCAATGATAAGTACCTCTAGATCACAAGACTACTGTGCCACCTATCTTAATGTATTCAGACCTCATCATTTCCTTAAAATAACTATACTATGTAGACAACAGATTTCAGTACATTGCTGTTACCTGGTTACAGTTCTAAATTTAAACTTCAGTAATTCACAAGTTGTTTTACTGATTCAAATATTTTAGAATTAATTAAAAATGAATAATTGCCACCACTTCTTAACCCTGTATTTCTGCTATACAATATACAATAGAGCTGTCTGAAGCTTTCATAGAGAGGGCTTCTCAAAAAGTGTTGGTTACAAATGAAGTTCCTTAGTGCATAAAGTAGCTGCATCTTCTGATTTGAATTTTCTGTCCAATGTTCCCTTTTTAAAAAAATGACACTTTTAAAGCCTTTTAAAAAAGTTTTATACCTTCACAGCTTAACATCTAATTTATATAATCTTTTTAAAAGATGTGTTAATTAGAAAGACCCTCATTCATTCAAAAACATTAAAATATCTGTTTAGAGGCTGATCTGAATAAAGATATCTTTCCCACAGATAGAAAAAAGAATAAAGAAGTCACCTTGATGGTTGCCAAAGTTTTGGGCAAAAGTCTAACCTATAGTCTGCCACTATAAGTAAAAACCTTTTGCAGACAAAGGTAGATGTTCCATATGATTCTTGCCACCCTTTGTACAGACTATTAAGATCCTCAGAATGTGAAAAGGTACTTCTCTAACTCAACATTACACCTGAATTGTGCCTTACTTCTCTTTTCCGTCCAAACTGCTATAGGTGGCATAATGCAAATAGAATTCCATTAGCCTCATTTACCTGAATGTAATTGAGAATTGTGTCATATAATCTGCTTTAAGAAGAGAATCTCTCTCAGTATCCTGTGACATTTATTCAACCATTTCACCCTTGTCAGCACTTTGTCCAAATGTGTAATCCATAACTTAAATAAGAACAACCATGTTGAAAAGTGTTGTGACCATTTGTCTTCTGCAGATAGCAGAGGATGTCATTTCTGAGGTCTTTAAGTAATTGCAGGTTGATAGATGAGTCAACTTGCTCCTGGCTTGGGGAGGAATGCTTTATTATCAGTAGCATATTTTTCATTTCATAGTATTTCATAGTATCCTTCCCCCTTACATGTAACACATTTGCTTAATGATACAAAGTACATTAATCTTTACTGATGAATTGTACATTAAATTCATCAGTATGCAGGAATGATTATAAATGCATTAGGGATACAGGCATTTCAAGCAAAAAGCAGCAGCATTGATCAGCTAGTAGCATTTATTGCTCAGATCAATATGCTTCCCAATAATCTCAAAAGTAGTGGAGACCTTGGTGCCTCTTCGACTACCTTCTGATTAAGTTGGCTGCTGTCTATGAATTTCTGCCAATATAAATGTGTCAGGTTTTAAGGTGCCATATGACTCTGTAGTATTTTCATCAAGAGCAAGCTCTTAGAATAGTACAGGCAGTTCTTGACTTACAACAGTTTGTTTAGTGATCATTCAAAGTTACAATGGCATTGAAAAATGTGACATGACCATTTTTCACTCTTACAACACTCTTACATCCCCATAGTCATGTGATCAAAATTCAGATACTTGGCATCTGACTCATATTTATGATCGTTGCAGTGTCCTGCAATCATGTGATCACTGTCAACTCAAAAATATTTTTCTGGTCTTTTACAGTTGTCAGCAGAAAGGGAGTGGGGCAGCAACACATATCTTAGACAGTTTATAGATAATTACTTTTGGCATGCAAGATTATTACTGGAGAGCATGATTGATGACTCTTGGCTATGGATGTGTCCCATTGGAGAATATGCATCCAGGGGGTGGGGGAAGACCAGCGTCAAGGGTGAGATGAATGATGTGTCTCAGAGTTGGTTGCACCCAGGTAACGCCGACATTGTTCACTCCTAATAAATGATGTTTTTTTTTTTAACTCTGAAAGTTGTGGCTAGAGACTCATGATTTGAATGGGGGTGGGTTGTTGGAGCCCTGACAATCACCTTTTGTGACCGTCAGACAACCAAAATCAATGGGAAGTCAGATTCACTTAACAACTGTGTCAAGAAAGGCCATAAAATGGGGCAAAATTCACTTAACAAATATCTCATTTAACAACAGAAAATGTGGGCTCAGTTGTAATCATAAGTCAAGGACCACAGCTCCATATAAATGAGTAATTCACAAGGATGGGAGATATCTATATGACTCCCCATGCAACAGGATTATCTCTCATTTGGTGTTTTGTTTTATATAATTAACAAGAACCTTAGTCTAGTACAACACTTGGCTTGACATGAGTAAGTCCTTCATTCTGTTCCTAGCATCTTTAGGGAACTCTGGAAAACATTTTTACTGAAATCCAGAAACTCATTAACAGTTCCCATTATCACATTGCTTGGTACAAAGCAGGGCAGAGATGGACCAGAACAAAAGAGTTGGAAGAGATCTTGGAGATCTTGGAGATCAACCCTCTACCATTTCAGACAAATTGTGGTCCAATCTCTTCTTTAAAACCTCCAGTGTTCACCCGCAATATCTGGAGACAAGTCATTCCACTGGTTGATTGTTCTCATTGATAGGAAATTTCTCCTTAGTTCTAAGTTGGTCTCTCCTGTGATACTTTATATAAATTCAGTAAGGTATTCATTCAATAGAGTAGAAGGCATAGGAGGAGCTGCTTTATCTCACAATAGCTTGACGTTATATAGTATGTTGGAATCATGTGGGCGAAATAAAATACATGATTCCCCTCCCTCCCAACTGAACCCATGAGGAGCAATCTTGCAAGACATTATATAGTTGGAAAAAAACAGTGAAACAAACAAGGAAGTATTGTTTCAAAGAAAACTGAATAAAGACTAAAGCGGAGTATTTTCATGCAGAATAAGGAAACTGGACCTGTCTGAAAAATTCTATATAGTTTGCAATGGAACTTTTACATTGTGTGCATTTAAAAATGCAATGCCAATATTGAAGGCTCGATTTTGCAGATGATAACAAAATTATAAAATATGTGTAGTGGCTTGAGAGTGCCATAGTGCACAGAAAGTCTAACTGGAAAAGAAGTGTACTGATTTTCTTTCTCTGAGTTATTTTCAGTTTAAACCATTTATAATTCTTTTTTTTTATTGGCCAAGCATAATTGGACACACAAGGAATTTGTCTTGGTGCAAATGCTCTCAGTATACATAAAAGAAAAGATACATTCGTCAAGAGTCAAGAGTCAAGAATCATAAGGTACAACATTTAATAATAGTCATTGGGTACAATAAGCAATCAAATCATACTAGGAAACAGTCAATATATATCATAAGGATAAAGTGATAAAGTTACAATCATACAGTCACAAGTGGGAGGGGATGGGTAATAAGGAGAGATGAGAAGATTAACAGTAATAGTAGTGCAGACTTTGTAAATAGTTTGGACAGTGTTCAGGGAATTATTTGTTTAGCAGAGTGATGGCATTTGGGAAAAACTGTTTTTGTGTCTAGTTGTTTTGGTGTGCAGTGCTCTATAGCATCGTTTTGAAGGAAGGATTTCAAACAGTTTATGTCTGGGATGTGAGGGGTCTGTAAATATTTTCACAGCCCTCTTTTTGACTCATGCAGGTCCTTGATTGAAGGCAGATTAGTAGTAATCATTTTTTCTGCAGTCCTAATTATCCTCTGAAGTCTATGTCTGTCCTGTTGGGTTGCAGAACCAAACAGACAGTTATAGAGGTGTGGATGATAGACCCAATAATTCCTCTGTAGAACTGTATCAGCAGCTCCTTGAACAGTTTGAGCTTTCTCAGTTGGCACAGAAAGAACATTCTTTGTTGTGCTTTTTTGATGATGTTTTTGATGTTAGGTGTCCATTTTAAGCCATGTGATATAATAGAACCTAGAAGTTTGAAGGTCTCTACTGTTGATTCTGTGTTGTCTAGTATTGTAAGAAGTAGTAGTATGGGAAGGTTTCTTCTAAAGTCTACCACCATTTCTACAGTTTTGAGTGTGTTCAGTTCCATATTGTTCCAGTTACACCACAGGGCAAGTTGTACAACCTCCTGTCTGTATGCGGATTCGTCGTTGTCTTGAATGAGACCAATCACTGTTATATCATCTGCAAACTTCAGTATTTTAATAGATGGATCATTTGAGCTGCACTCATTGGTATATATAGAGAAAAAGAAGTGGTTTAATAAACAGCCACAAAAACCTACAACAACAAAAAAACCATTTGCTATAAACCCACGTATTGCTTTCATTTTTGAATTTTATGAATTTTCAACTTATTAAAGAAAGTGTCAGTAATTCATAATTTGTCAAAGGAACATTTTGAAGATGTCTAATGTGTTTCCTGAAACTGGAAGCTAGCTGTGTACAACTTGGTTCTCTGTTCTTCAAAGTCATTGCATCATTGTCGTCATCAGCCATGTCCCTCTGTCTCGTACTGCCTCCTTCAGATCCACCACAATCATCCCGGTATCATCTTTTATAATTTCTAGCCAGTAGGTACTAAAGTGGCCCCTTCTTTTTCCAGTTAGCCACATTCTTAACATGATTGACTTTTTGAGTGAGTCAGCTTTCATGACATGACTGCCTCTGGTGATATTGGTTTCAAGTGATAAAAAGAATTGTACTTGTCACTTTTAGCTAATAGAAAATATACACCTGAGACTTAAACTGGCAATGCCAATCAAATGGTTGATTTGATTGTATTGTTGCTGGTGTGTGTGTGTGTGTGTGTGTGTGTGTGTGTGTGTTATGGTAATTATGTTGTAGATTTTTAATATTGTAAGCTGCTCAGAGTCACTTGTGGGGTAACCATATACATTTGTTTAAAAAATATATTTTAATAAAACAGACAATTAAGATATACTGTGTCTGGATGAAGAACATCAGGCCAAGTGAATAATGTAAAGTTTAAATTAGTTTCTGAATCAAGGTTTCCAGACGTTAACATTTTCGCCTACTATCAGTTGATAAACCCATTTCGCAGCCATGAAGCCATAATGGCTAGATTTGGGGGGAAAGTCTGTTTGTAATTATTAATTGCTATCTAGAATGGTACCTGGGAGCTATAGCGGGGTGGGCAAACTACGGCCCACGGGCCACATCCGGCCCGTTGGTCTTTTTAATCCGGCCCGCCGAAGATTGGTACAGAATTAAGGTTTGATGTGAATGATTGCATTCATTTGATTTTGACTTGCAATGACAGGCATTTCGACACCAGGTGGCGGCCCGTCTGTCAAATTTTAAAAGTCCATGAGGCCCCCGAGCCAAAAAGTTTGCCCACCCCTGAGCTATAGTCTACCAAATTATAAAGATTTTGCCTGGATTATATAGAACTGAAGAAATCTCTGCAAATCGAGAACGTCAATTTAGTTTATTCTTTTTTAGCCGTTCAATTTATTCAATTTCTAATTTTTGTGAATATGCCAGATCCAGTCCTTCATATATATATATATATATATATATATAACTTTAAAACAAAGGCTGTTCTGTAATTCATATTTGCTTTTGTTCGCATTTCCCCCAATTCATATGTGTTTTTATTCCCATTTCCCCCATTTTGCTTTTATATATATATTTAATATATTTATATTTTTGCAAGGAATTTTTCACTAAAATATCTATTGGTGATTACTGAAAAAATGGAAGATCTTTAGGAATAAATCTGGATTTTAGCTTACATATTGATTAGATAAGTTTGCATTACAACACAAACCAAACATAGAGTATATGATATCTATCTATCTATCTATCGATCGATCGATCGATCGATCTATCGATCTATCTATCGCAGGGCAATTTGAAGGTGGTATAGTCTCATACAAAAACGTTTTCTCAGTGCTGTTTTCTTTTAATACTTTGGATTTTACTTTGCCTTGTAAACGCATTCAATTAAAACAACACAGCTAAAAGAAAGCACAGCGTAAGTGCTTTTTAACATCAGATGTATGATAAAACGTTTTAATTAACCTTTTCAGAACAATTGTATAGCATCGCACAAGCACTTTTTCCTAAGGAAAAAAACATGTATTACTTCAGGATATTAATTGTGCTTTCTTACGCTTAGAGGCAGTAACAACAGGAAACTTAATTTAAATTCATTGTGGGATTGTTTTCATGTCTTTTCTCTGTTCCTTTTGTAAAAGCATGTGTGCTTATGTGTGAAAGAAAGTGTTGTGTAATGTACTGACTCACACTTTTAGCAGCTGAAAAATTGGCCCATTAAAAATATTTTGAGGAGCTTTTTGCACACACAAAATAGAGAGAATAAAATGAAAAACTTGGGTATGACTATAAGTTTTATATATAAAGTATATGTAAAATTAATCTTCAGCATCTGCAGTTAGGACTGGGAAAGTTTCTTTCTGGACCTCCTGAAGGCAAATAAGACTATATTGAACAAATACATGATTGAACAACCTTTCACAGTTCAAAGGCTGCACTTATTCTTTGAATGGCCCAAAGGTCAAAAGGCAACCGGACTTTCTTTGTTTTTCCTTGAAGATGTTTTGTTTTTCATCCAAGAAACTTCTTCAGTTCTGACTGAATGGTGGACAGTGGAAGGATTTATATTCTTTGCAGTCATCTGGTTGTTAGCACTCTTTCTGAGAATCATTGAGGCCACTTGGAGGTTTATCTGTACCCCCAGGGTCATCTGAATACGCAAATTGGTGTGAAATCTTCTTGGAACTGCTGAAAAGACTGTATTACAAAGGACCCTGATTTTATTTATCTATTGTCAAAGTGCACTATTTCCAAAGGCAGAGCTCTCAATATCCCTGTACATAGCCAAAAGTGTCATTTGAATTGTTTCAATGTTGGTATTTTGAACTTTTCAGTGACCAGAAATACATTGCAGATTGTGAGAGCTCTATCCTTCACACACTTCAGTTAGGAGGTAGATATCAGGTGAAATATCCCCTAGAATATAAGTGGTGAAAGCAGAAATTTCCAAGACATACTGCATTTGTAAATTGCTATCATGTTGGTATTCCTCCCCAGTAACAACACCAAACATGATGAAACATTTTAAGCTTTGGTTATGGTTTCAGGACTTTTATGTTTTATTTTTTAAAAAATCAATTTTAGAATTGTAAGCTGTCCAGAGACACTTGGCTGAGTCTATATAAATTGAGTGAATGATAGATTGATTAATTGATGAAATATTTTTAGTTACAGGCTTGAAATATATAGCTGGAGATGTAACTCTCATATCTTTACCTCTCTGCCAGAGAGATAATCTATATATTCCCATTGCCCAGGTTCCCCATTTTTTTCACATGGTATGTATAATATTCATGTGAATGTTGGAAACTGTTTTTCTGAAGTGCCATTCCTTCTTCCGTACAGTCTTTCTGGGTGAGCACCATCTGGTTCCTTAGGAATCTATTTGGAACTGAGAAAAATAGGGCCTTCTTATTTTGAGCCAGGAGACACACAAAAAATGATAATGAATGTCCTAAAAGAGGATCAAAGGTAAAGCTTTTCCTGCCCAGTTGTGCCCAACTCTAGAGCATGGTGGTCATCTCCGTTTCTTGGCCAAGGAGCCAGCGTTGTCCAAAGACTTTTTCATGTGGCCAGCATTACTATATGTTGAGGCTCATGGAATGCTGTTACCTTGCCACCAAAGTTGCACCTATTAATCTACTTACATTTGCATGCTTTAGAAATATTAGGTAGGCAGGAGCTGCGGTAAGGAATGGGAGCTCACCCCATTGTGATTAGTATTATTAAAACAACAACAACAAAGAAATGTATAGCTCTCTTCAAAGTGGAAAACCCTGGCCAATATATGTGTGTAATGCAGCTCCTGCTTTTCCCATCTTGAATCATGGTTGTACCTACTGTACTGTGGCTCTCCACAAAGATAAGATCAAAATGATCTTCATCCTTAGTTTACACTGTGATATGGGGTTACACAGGGCAATTTCCTTTAGTTGGAGATTCTCCAAATGTGTTTCACAGCTAATGTCTTGGTCATAGTGATTGAGAACCATGGAAACAGTAATCCAACAGATCTAAAGAATCACAAATTCAGGAAGGCTGATATAGAGGTATCATCCTGAGTACTTTGTCAAGTTAGTTTTGACAAATTGCCTGTATCGCAAAGAAACCCTCTAAAGCCGTGATAGTGAACCTATGGCACATGTGCTGGAAGTGGCACACAGAGCCATTTCTGCCCCCATGTGAGCCGTCACCCCAGCTCAGTTCTACTGCGCATGCACGTGCACCTCCTGCCAGCCAACTGATTTTCAGATATCTGCCGTGCATGCCCGGGGGTAGAGTGCCTGCGGGAGATGTGTCCACATATGCAGGGGAGTGCGGGAGCATGGGAGATCACACGCACATGTGCAGGGGGAGGGGGGAGCATGGGGGATCATGTGTGCATGTGCAGGGAGCGGGGGAGTGCAGGGGGTTGCATGTGCATTGCATTATGGATTCAGCCACGCACTTGCACACGCACACACACTTTTGGCATGCAATGACAAAATTTTAGCCATCACTGCTCTAAATATTCAGTAAATGTCTCTTAGACTGCAATCCTTTGATCATCCAGTATGAAATACATTCTGTTAGGTTAATTTGTTTTGTTGAAAAGATTATAGATACATTATTGCTGTTTTTTTAACTGTCTTCGGGAACCCTTAGTGTTCGAAAAATACATTCCACTTCCATGCACTGCTATTATTATGGTTGGTCACACGGTTAGCCAGTTGTTTAGACTGGATTTATTATTATGCTTCCTCACACAGTCAACCAGATGTTTAGACTGGATTTGGCATTTTTATCCATCTATCAAGTCTTTCCCAAGTATCTGGGATAGGCAGATGTTCTTTGATAGTATTAAAGGTACCATCTCAAGATGTAAACCATTCCAAGCAAAGCTGCCTTTTGCAACTGACTGAGGGTGCTTTTGTCAATGTTTTGGGATTGTACCCCAGGCATCTGTCTCTATCGGTACTATCTTTGCTTTCTTTTGCCACAGTCATTCTACTTCTATTTGCAGACTTTTGTATTTTGTGATTTTCTCAATTTCTTTCTCTTCTGTTTTGGTGTCTCCACATACTGTACTGTCCACTGTCCAGTCTTTTTTATCTTTGTTATCAATAATTGCTAAGTCAGGGGTGTTATGTGGCAGGTCTTGTCTGTTTGGATTTTAAAATCCCAGAGTACTGTAGCTTTTTCATTTTCTATCACTTTGTCTAATTTGCAGTCCTACTAGTTCTTGCTTGAAAGAAAATGGTATTTCTTGCAGATATTTCAGCTGTTTCCTTTATTATTCTTACATTTTATATGCAGCCTTATTCCTAGTGACTCATGTATTTTTAAAAGCACAAAAATACATACTTTGGCCCCTTCATATTTATTTATAACTCCAGAACACAAGAGAGACTGAGTTACTCTTATACACTGTAAGAACATAAGTGGAAAACAACATACTGAGATGAAAAGTGCTCTGTTTCTCTGATTGAAATAGTAAGTTTTAAGAAAAGTATCTCCATAAATCCCTTTGAGATGTGCACAACTTTGAAATAAAACTGAGAGGAATAAGGTCTTTCTCCCTATGAATAATTATCCCATTTTCACGTCTTTCTAACAAATCATCACACTTGGCCCCAGAGGGAAGTTTCTTCCTTGAATGAATTTTATCACATTTGATTAGTTTCTTGGAGAATAATGGCTGACAGTGTGTCATTCTCACTGTGTGGTTTATTTTTTAGTTAGCTAATCTTTCCATTTACTAACCTCATTTAGATACACCAGAGGGATTTTGTATTCAGTCCTGCTCTTGGACTGTTACCCTTGACCGTTTCAACACTTTTGTTTGTCTATGCCTTTGGTAAGGCAGAGGCAGATTTGACTTTTGAATCTTGTGAAATCAAACTGTATTTGCACCAGTGACACAAGGGACAAATAAGAGAATGAAATACGTATCTCAAGCTGCTGGTTTTGAATGCTTTGAAGAGGCAGCAATTGATATTTAACTGACTATATTTATGTTTTATTGCCAAGGAAAGTGAAAGGTATTTATGTGTTTTTCAGCTACAGTTGTCATAACCATTTTATCAATTATTAATACAATACACATAGACTTTTGGCTGGGGCATTTTTTGTTTTTTGTTTGCTTCTGCTGTAGTATCGAAGTAATTTTAACTAAACAGACTTCTGTAGGTATATAACTTGACACCTGTATATCTAGGTCTGGATGTGTATATCTGGGTCTAGTTTGAACTGGTTCTTATTTAGAACATAGAATAACAGTCCAACTCTCTGCTCAAGCAGGAGACTCTATACCATTTCAGACTGTGGACTCCAGTCTCTTCTGGAAAGCCTTAAGTGATGGGGCATCCACAACCTCTGATGGCAAGCTATTCTACTGGTTGATTGTTCTCACCGTTAGGAAATTTCTCTTTAATTCTACAGGTGAAACTCGAAAAATTAGAATATCATGCAAAAGTTCATTTATTTCAGTAATGCAACTTAAAAGGTGAACCTAATATATGAGATAGACTCATTACATGCAAAGCAAGATAGTTCAAGCTGTGATGTGTTATGACATGATTATAGCTTACAGCTCATGAAAGCCCCAAATCCACAATCTCAGAAAATTGGAATATTGTGAAAAGGTTCAATATTCTAGGCTCAAAGTGTCCCACTCTAATCAGCTAATTAAGCCATAACACCTGCAAAGGGTTCCTGAGCCCTTAAATGGCCTCTCAGTCTGGTTTAGTAGGAATCACAATCATGGGAAAGACTGCTGACCTGACAGTTGTGCAGAAAACCATCATTGACACCCTCCATAAGGAGGGAAAGCCTCAAAAGGTAATAGCAAAAGAAGTTGGATGTTCCCAATGTGCTGTATCAAAGCACATTAATAGAAAGTTATGTGGAAGAGAAAAGTGTGGAAGAAAAAGGTGCACAAGCAGCAGGGATGACCACAGCCTGGAGAGGAGTGTCAGGAAAAGGCCATTCAAAAGTGTTGGGGACTTTCACAAGGAGTGGACTGAGACTGGAGTCAGTGCATCAAGAGCCACCACACACAGATGGATCCTAGACATGGGCTTCAAATGTCGTATTCCTCTTGTCAAGTCGCTCCTGAACAACAAATAATGTCAGAAGCGTCTTACCTGGGCTAAAGAAAAACAGAACTGGTCTGTTGCTCAGTGGTCCAAAGTCCTCTTTTCTGATGAGAGCAACTTTTGCATCTCATTTGGAAACCAAGGACCCAGAGTCTGGAGGAAGAATGGAGAGGCACACACTGCAAGATGCTTGAAGTCCAATGTGAAGTTTCCATAGTCTGTGTTGATTTGGGGAGCCATTTCATCTGCTGGTGTTGGTCCACTGTGCTTCATTAAATCCAGGGTCAACGCAGCTGTCTACCAGGAGATTTTGGAGCATTTCATGCTTCCTTCCGCAGACGAGCTTTATAGGGATGCTAACTTCATTTTCCAGCAGGACTTGGCACCTGCCCACACTGCCAAAAGCACCAAAACCTGGTTCAATGATTGTGGGATTACTGGGCTTGATTGGCCAGAAAACTTGACTGACCTGAACCCCATAGAGAATCTATGGGGCATTGCCAAGAGAAAGATGAGAGACATGAGAGCGAACAATGCAGAAGAGCTGAAGGCCGCTACTGAAGCATCCTGGTCTTCCATAACACTGCAGCAGTGCCACAGGCTAATAGCTTCCGTGCCATGCTGCATTGAGGCAATAATTGCTGCAAAAGGGGCACAAACCAAGTACTGAGTATATATGCATGCTTATACTTTTCAGAGGTCCGATATTGTTCTATGTGCAATCCTTGTTTTATTGATTGCTTGTAATATTCTAATTTTCTGAGATTGTGGATTTGGGGTTTTCATGAGCTGTAAGCCATAATCATCACAATTATGACATATCATGGCTTGAACTATCTTGCTTTGCATGTAATGAGTCTATTTCATATATTAGTTTCACCTTTTAAGTTGCATTACTGAAATAAATGAACTTTTGCACGATATTCTAATTTTTTGAGTTTCACCTGTAAGTTGTTTCTGTCCTTGATTAGTCTTCATCTATTGTTTTTTGTCTTGCCTTCTGGTGCTTTGGAAAATAGTTGGACCTCCTCATCTTTATGGGTAATGTTAATAGATGGAAGTCCAGATTTGGGGCTTGGAAGTTGACCTTAGATTCATTGAATGACTTGTGTCACTCATTCTCCCTTAGCCTAATTTTTCTTATAAAAATGTGGAATGAATTGAGAGGATACATCTATATATGTTTTTTTCAGTGGTCAGAGAAAAGATTGAGATATAAACACAGTAGTAATAAATAATAAAGTGGCTTCACTCTTATCTTCTTTATATTCTTAACAGGTATTAAAGTGTCACCTCATTGACTCTGTACATACTATCTTTGTACTACTATCTTTCTTGGAGTGAGGTTTATGCCTTGTGTTGCATTATTCCTTGGTATCTCCAGTTCTTCTCTCAGCCATAATAAGTTCTAAATTAGAATCAAATATTCTTGTGTTTAATAAGAACCTTATAAATATGATTTCCTTCAGGTTTTTCCAAAAAGAATCAAAACCTTTTCTACAATAAATGCATGCCCTGTTGCAGGATATTGTACTATATGTATTGCATATTGGTACATTAGCTGATATATGCATGTTTTCATGGATGGAAAGAATCCAGTTCAAACATATTTGCATGTTAGTCCTAAACAGGATTTTTTTAAAAATTCATGTCCAAAAAAGCAATTTTTACTACCAGTCCCATCTATTTTACGGTTGTGGGACCAAGGAACAAATTCGTTCAACAATATTTTATGCTGCAGATTGGTGGTAAAATATCTTTATGAGCTTAGAGGAAAAATTACAGCTGCAATGTGTATTAGGTTATTCTTAGAGATGCAATAAATGATAGAACATTTTGCCCAGAAAGGCTGTATCCATATTCACAGTGATATATTTTAACAGCTTATATTATCAATGGCTCTAAGTCTCATGACAAAAACTACAATTTAGCTTAAGTTATTGGTCTCTTGTGCTGCTCTTGCCTGTTTCTGAAGGCAGTGTTCAAAATTCAAGCTTGGATTGCAGTGGATTGGTGGTGGAGCCAGGCTGGCATTTGGTCCATATTGCGACCGCAAAAGATCCTGATTGGACATTCCCCCTGCTTCTTGCCCTTCCCATCTATTCATTGGGGGTTCCTTGGGTGGGCCAATCAAACAATATTGGTCTTTGCTTTCTAAGGATTGGTTCCTCTTTACTAGCATCTCTTCATTATTTTTGATGCCCAGCTGTTTACATACCTGTAACTGCCTTTCTCAACCTATTTCTATACTCCCTTGTTTTACACTAATCCAGACCCTGTCTTCGTTGTTGTTTTCTCCCTTATTTTACCATGTTACAATGATAAAAGGAAAGAAAACTGTTCCTTCATTCTCCTGTACATCTACAGAAATGTTGTTGGTTTTGTTTACAAAATTAAAAAATAGCACTTGCTGATAGACTTCCTTATAGCTTTTGTCTATGTGCATTGGGAAAGAAAGAAGAGTTTCCGTCATTCGCCTGGGCAGAAACCAAAAGACTGCCCTCTAGGTGATGGAAAGACGTATCTGGGCAGGGATTTGAGACCTGAAAATAGGTCTTCCGGTGAATATATTAACTTTATACTGCAAAACTGCTGGCTCGGGTTCCAAAATTTCTGCCAGTTAGTGAACTTACCAAAATTTATTCATCACTTCTTCTCTGCCATTAAAAGAAGAAATGCATCAATCTAAAGAAGGGGACATAAAATAGCATAAAATTGCTTCTGTTGATTACTTAATATGATTTTGATCAATATGTCATTTATTTATTTTTATGTCACTATTGTCTGTCATTTCCCCACAGTTTACTGTATATTGCAAAAACACTCAAAAGGAAAATCATTTATTTTATAATCCCACTTATAATGCATTTTTTCTCTTTCCTTTTCTGCTTACAGGGGAAGAGAGTTAGACTAGCTCAATGGCTGGTTCAGGCGTCTTCTTTTTGTGGGCTTCTCAAAGTCAGCATTTTTCAATCTCAGATAGAGCAGTTGTTGTGCTGATTTAGGATCAGGGAACAATACCTGGATTATCTGTATTTAGTCTTATACTAATAACTTTTGAGGCAGTAGTATATAAAGAGTAATCTGGAATGGGGCAACCATTGCCACCAGTTTACATAATCCTGGACAGATACACAAGGCTTTCCTTTCAATCCAGTCTGCACAGAATTTTCATCATTGATGGACAAATGAAAAATTCATGCAATACTTAACTTACTGACAATATTTGAATACTTACAATACTTACTTACTGATCTTGGAGCATTCCCTAAATCTACTTATATTTGATACAACATTTGTTTTCTTTCTCTCTCTGATGATCTGTAGGATGCTATTGGCAAGGACCAACCGCAAATAGTTAACCAAGTAATTTGCATTCTTTATTACTGTATAGTAATACATACATACATACAAACTGCTTTACTACAAAAAACATTTTTGGCTTTTTTCATATTTTGATTGTTTTACTATTGTTTGGTGGTCTTTAAAATATACCATGAATAGTGGAGGAGAAGGAGATGGCCAAGTGTGATTAGTAGTAGTAGATTGGATCTACTACTACTAGTAGTAGATTGGATCTACTACTATAGCATCTACTATGCTATGAATAGTATAATATGCTATGCTATGAAAAGGGGATGCAGTGGCTCAGTGGCTAACATGCTGAGCTTGTCGATCAGAAAGGTCGGCAGTTCGGCGATTTGAATCCCTAGCACCACGTTAGGGTTTGTTCCAATTTCTGCCAACCTAGCAGTTCTAAAGCATGTAAAAATGCAAGCAGAAAAATAGGGACCCCTTTGGTGTGAAAGTAACAGCGTTCTGTGCGCCTTCAGCATTTAGTCATGCCAGCCACATGACCACAGAGATGTCTTCGGACAGCACTGGCTCTTTGGCTTTGTAACAGAGATGAGCCGGAAACGACTAGTACATATGTGTGCCGGGAACCTTTACCTATGCTATGAATATTATCTCCATAAGTAATACATATTTAGCATTAATTATTGGGAAGAATTAGAAACTTGCTTTTTCATCTCATTACACTATGGATACATGGGGATTCTGAGAAGGATGGCTGTGATTCTATGTTCCCTTTGGTAGCACTAATAAAAACTTCCCAAATGCTGATTACTAGTTTCCTTCTCCTGCATGAGTGAGTGCTTTTTCCCCATTGGAAATAAGCTTTATCTTGTTAATTGTCTGCAGACAGAGAGAAAAATATGGAACCTCCTACTACCCCAGGGAATTATTTACTTCTCTCCCATCTTTTTATATTTATTGTCAGTTTTAATCATTGTTGTACATGTCCATGAAATTTTAACAACATGTGGTTTCAAATGCTTTTAATAAATAAATTATAGAGACCATTTCATTACTCTTATTGTTCCTTCTCCAACTGTAACCAAATCTTCCTCACTGTAGTCTTTTAAAAGTGATTAACCTCCCTGAAGTTAATTGGTATCTTATTTTAAATATTAAATGCCTCACTTTCCTTACATGGCTCAGTATTGATAATATCCACATGTCATGAAATAAATGACAGAGTAGAGAGATTACCTGTATTTCATGATTATGTATACATATGCATGTGTTTATGAGAACACAATCCCACATATGCTTTTTAGTAGTGTTTTTTCCAATTTATAATTTTAAAGACCTGCTTATATTGTTTTGAATAAAAAGGGCCACCCCAAATATTTAATATTTAAGTTTTTTGACACTATAAAAATTCTTTGGTCAGCATGCATTAATTCAGTGTGAGGGATCGTGGCAGCTCATGCACTGAAGGTCAGCAAGCCTGCATTTGATACCCAAGTGCTACTGTGTGATGGGGTGAGTTCCCATCATTCACTCCAGCTCCTGCCCAGCCAGCAGTTCAAAAGCGTGCAAACATGAGTAGATAAATAGGTACCACTTTGATAGGTAATTAATGGGTCATGAAAGGAGCCCCCAACTGGACATTCCCTGGGAAATGACGATGCTATTTTTAATCATTTCAACCTGGAAAAGCGCCTCATTGTTTCTGACACACACACACACAAAGCAGCAACCCAGTGTTTTTCAACTTTGGCAGCTTAAAGATGTGCCAACTTCAGCTTCCAGAATTCCCACAGCCTTGCTGGAAGTTGAAGTGTACACATCTTCAAGTTGCCAAGTTTGAGAAACATTGCCTTAACTGAATCCCTATTTGCTCAGTGAATGTTTTTCACTGACGTGGGTTTGCAACGGTACCAACTTATTTGGTCCAGAGTTTGCTTCCAAAAGAGCATAAAAGAGCACCCTGGGTAACTATAAATTCTTGATCAACCCCTTCTCTGAACTAAGATCATTTTTTTCCCCAGGTTTCAATTTTACTTTATTTTTAAGAATCCTCTGCATTATAACATGGATCTGGGCCCAGCATTTCTCTGCTTTGTCACAAGTCCCCAAAGTCAATAAAAAGTACCTTCTTTACATTTCCAACAGAATTTTGAAACACCTTTATACATCTTTAGCAATTTATCAGGAATTAAGTGTCAATCATACATCATTTTATAAATAGCATTCTTTCACTTAATAAGTCAATGTAAATTTTCAACAGTTCATCCACATTTTTTCATGTTTATACATTTTTTGTTATTTACAACTAAAAGTATACAACACAGTGCAACCATTTTGGTGTTACACTTGCTATACATACAAAAATATTACTAGACCATTAGCATTCATATTACTGATACAATATTTACTTTTTAATTCTATTCACCCTGCTTATTTTTGTTCCGACCTTCCCTTCTTTTATGATGCTAACTTATAATTGCACCTGTCAGGGCTCCGGCATCCACCCCCATTCAAATCACGAGTCTCTAGCCGCATCTCTCAGAGTTTAAAAAAAACCAAGATTTATTAGGAGTGAACACGCCGGCACTACCTGGGTGCAGCTGACTCTGAGATACATCATTCATTTCATCCTTGACCCTGGTCTTCCCCATCACCTGGAAGAATATTCTCCAATGGGACACATCCATAGCCAAGAGTCATCAATCATGCTCTCCAGTAATAATCTTGCGGGCCAGAAGCTTCGGCCGCCGAGCCATTATCTATGAAAGCATTTAAAGAATGCATTACTTCCCCCACTGCCTTTCTGCTGTCAACTCTAAAAGACCAGAGAAATATTTTTGAGTTGACAGCATCATTCTGGTGACTAGCAGCTCAAGGAGTTAGATTATTTACTGACTGTTTTCATTACATTAAAAAATGAGCATGCTGTAAATTGCTTAATTTTTAATGCATAGTAGCATAGTGTTTTGAAACATAGTTTCTGCCATAACACATAAATGAATGTAAATGAGTTTTTTCTAGCATTGCCAAGGTGAAGCTAAATGTTTTTCACCTGCAAATGGTATTTTTTTGCAGAATGTTTTGCAACATACTTGTTTTAGAGCTACAATAAGATTGAATGTTTATTAACAATGCATAATCATCCAAATGTGCTGGTGTGCTGAGTGATTATCAAGATCAATGTTTTGTTTTTGTTTTACTTTCAGGGATTTAAAAAGGTAAAACAAAATTCTTAAAGGAAATATTCTGGAAGCATTACTGTGGTGTTGAATAATAAGCAAGAATTTTCAGAGCTTGTTTGCAAACATTATTTAGAGGCTTGATATAAAATTCTCCACAAATTGTGAACATTTTCTTCGTTAGTTTAGAATTATGTTTCTCCATAATTGATTTGGAAATGATTTCTGTAATTCACCTTTCTCTATCTATATCTCTTTTTGTTCAAAAGGATCCCTTGCCAAACCCTTTTCTAGTTATTTCTGGATTTGGGGGTTCATAAATATGCTTTAAAGATATCAGACAGACTAAAACAGTTCTGTGAGAATGTGCGAATCCAAAAATTTAAATTCAAATTTATTTATTTGTTTGTTCATTCATTCATTCATTCATTCATTCATCATATTTTTATACTGCCAATCTCACCTAAGTGACTCTGGGCAATTTAAATTAAAAACATGTCACAACATATAAAGGCATAAATAAAAACAAAGAAAAAACAGTTAAAAGATTGGGGTTACAGTATTAAAGTTAAAAAGCGAAAAAAGTGGAGAGAACACCTTCATGGCACCAATCATCCCCAGGGTTGCCTAACAGTCTTCGACACCCCACCCCCCACATGCCAATTGGCAGAGCCAGGTCTTGACACTTTCTGATATAAATACTGTTATCAATACATATTATAAATATGTGTTTATACCCATAGATATAAATACATATAATCACTGACCATCTTGAATACCTGTGGGTATAAGGTGTTCCAAAGGGTGTGGGCAAGAACAGACAAAGTTCTCTTCTTGGCTTCCACCAGATAAAATTCTTAACTGACTGGATCTGCAACATATCCTGCCTGCCTGATCAGGGGGGATGGGACAATATAATCAGGAGAAGATGGTTCCTTGGGTAACCTGGTCCTGTTCAATGAAGGAATTTAAAGGTAATAACCAACACCTTGAACTGGACCCCAAAGCAAATTGGCATACAATGCAACTTGTGTATCAGAGGTGCCGGGGTGGGCTGATACCAGTTCACACCAGTTCAAGTGAACCAATTAATTTTATGGCCAGTTTGGTGAACCAGCAAATCCCACTCCTGACAGGCCCCTACCCTGTCCCTACCCCGCCTTCCCCTCCCAGGAATCCTTGTGTGGCCCATTTTGGATCGCAAGTAAGTGCAGGGTCCATGCAGAGGCTCAGGAAGGGCAAAAAACAGGCATCCTGGAAGTTCTGGAAGACCAGAAACAGGCCTCTGGAGCCCAAGGATGCTGTTTTTGCCTTCCCGGGGGCTCAAGGAAAGCCTCTGGAGCCTGGAAGGGTGAAAATGGCCCCCACAGCCTGTTTTCCCTCTGAGGCCAGGGTGGTGCAGGAGGCTGACTAGGCCACGCCTACCATGGCCATGCCTACCCAGCAACCAGGCAGAGAACTGGTTGCTAAATTTTTTGAAGCCCACCCTAAGAGGTGCTAAATGTGAAACCTTATGGATGCTCAAGACCCATGGCTCATGCCACTACATTCTACCCCAGTTGCAGCTTTCAGAATCTCTTCAATATTGCTCTGCAATAGTCCATACAGGGGGTGATCGTGCTATGACTGACTGAAAACTTTTCAGTCCAGGAAAGGGCATAACTAGTTCACAAGATGAAGTTGAGCAAAGGCACTCCTAGTCACTATGGCCACCTGCTCCTTGAGCAGGAGTTGTGAATCCAGAAGGACCCCAAATTACAGGCAGTATTGGTTTACTTGGAATAATCATGATATCTGATATTGTATTAGCTTTGGCTCATTGGCACATTAAGATCTCAGAAGGCTTTGAGGATCCTGGCTACCATTTTGAAAAATGAAATTTAATATATGTGGAGGTAAAGCTTAGGGAAAGCTACAGCATGGATATTTTTCATGACATAATACAGACTTTTCCTTCCTGTTGGCTCCAGTTAATACTTTTTACTCATTTTAGCATGTAACGAACTGCAAAATTACACACTTTAAAAGAAAGCTATTTTGAGCTATCATTTTCATGTCTCAACAACACATTCAGATTATTTGTAAGCAAATGGGTTAAACAGTTACAATGTTAGACAGATTCCTATTAAGCAAAAAAATGTTTATGCCAACTGGTAAATATTCTCCAGTTTTTCTTAGCTATAGCTATATTGCTAAAAAATAAAAAAAAATCAAGACACCTTTGGACTGCAGGAAAGATCCCCACACAGAGGCACAGAATAGTTTTATACTTGCTATCTGGATAATCCTAAATGCAGTTAATCTCTTAAAATCGTTTTGCAATGGAATTTTCCAATTAAATATATTATGAATTAGAAGGAAGTCTGCATAAAACCACATTTTAGTAATCATAAATGTGCAGTGTACGTGTACACACACATAGTATGTACATGTATATTTATTCTCTGTGTATGTGTATACATTGCAAGTCAAAAATCATTTTAAAATGTATGTGGTAGTAGAAGATATATAAAAATATTTGTAAATGTTATTTGAATTTGTTTTTAAGATAATCCAATAAAGATGTATGAAGACTTTTTTTTTTAAATGGAATCTGATGGGGAAAACATTATTTTTCAGTGGCTGTGCTTAAATTGCATCTACTTTGAGAACGGGTTTAAAGATCCAAATCAAAGATTTGAAATGGCTCAGCTTTAGTTGACGATTAATATCCTTTGTGTAGCTGTCCAGAACAGTGGCTGTGATCCAAGCATCTTTTCAGCGTGCCTCATGTTTCCAGTAAGGATTAATCTTCCCTTGTCTCAGTACTGTAAAAGTACTGCAACAGAACAATAATAGCTCTTAAACCTTGAAAGTAAATGACTGCAATAATCAAGGTCATGCAGTTCAAAGCAACAAGGGCTCTAAAGAATTTCTTGATGTAGCTAAAACATCAGGTTACCCTAGAACCCCTTTGATATGAAATGCCAAAGCTAATCCCTGAGCACTGTACCCAATGGATGTATTCAAACTAAAGTGAAGGAAGCTCTCCTGCAGCACCAAATTTAAGCAAGATTTGTCCCTCATGAGGCTAAGCAGAAAGACAAAATTCAGGTGCTTCACCCTCTCACCTATCCATCTGTTGAAAGCACAAAGCAGAAAAGTACAGAAGTACAAAGGCATGAATGGAGGAAGCCAAAACATATTCAAACTCTAATTGGTCATTGTCAACATGGTTATAAATTATCAAGGGAGGGAGGGAGAGAGAGGAGGGGGGGGGAGAAAGGTGCTGCAGTGACAAAGAACTCTAAACAAGGATGTTTATCAGCTTCTACAATGCTATGCCTGTTTTTTCCATTTGAAAAGTGTGACAGTCACATAACAAACAAGTGTTAATGCATTTAAATTGTTGATGTAATTAACAGTCTGCTGGAAAAAGCTCTGCTTTAAAAATACAGAAAAGGATGCCATCTGCTAATGTGGTATCAGCTCCTGTTCTATTAAGAACTCAGATGCATGCCAAAGTATGCCAAAAGATTCCCATCAGCTCCCTTCTCATTATCAGAATCTTCAATGGTCTGCATAATGGGCGGAAACGAACAAGTCAAGCTGTTAATCGCTATTGCCTCAAATGCAGATTAAACAAGAAAACATTTCCAATTGATCTTGTCCTTTTTACGTCTATCACCAAATTATTTTTGTGGGAACCCAAGACGGAACATTTTCCACGTCAATGCTCAGGTTATGGAATTTTATTTCAAAGAAGATGAAACTTATCTGATCTTTGAAGGCATTTCAGTGAACCGTGCAAGTATTCCATTTGGCTTTCGGTGATTTTTCTTTTTTTAATGTAAGTTTCCACGTTAAAGGCGTAAAATTTAAAAATCCTTCCACATTTAAGGTGTAAAATTTAATCTTTGTTACCTGGTGGTATGTTGTCTGATTCTACTGTGAAACTGCGTAGAAGATACTTGTTACCATTTCAAGAAGGTATTATTGCACAGTTGGTCACATAGTCAGCCAGTTGTTCAGACTGGGTTTGGTATTTTTTCCACCTATCAATAGGCAGAAGTTATTTCATGGTGTTAAAGGTATCACCTCAGGATATCTGTTCCAAGTAAACTGTGTTTTGCAGATGATTGAAGGGTTTTTTGTCAGTGTCAGTGGTGTTCCATCCAAGAGACCTATATCTTTGGTTTCTTTTACCATAGTCATTCTACTTCTATTTGCAGGTTTTTATATTTGTGATTTTTCTCTCTATATTTAATATGTTGATTCAAGATGGTATAAAAATCAGTGGCACCTATTTAAACCACTTAAGATTTGCAGATGATGTTGGTCTCTTCTCATGAGACCCAGAAGAGCTACAGAGACAACTACAAGAGCTGCATACAGCAGGAGAAACATCTGGCTTAAAAATAAACTTGAAAAAGAGCCAGATTATGTTTTAATAAATTTACCAAAGAAATAAAAAAATATATATCTAGAGAAAAACTAGACATAGTAGACCATTACGTATTCCTTGGCCACCAGATCAACCATTACATATTCCTTGGCCACCGGATCTCAGTGGAAGGTGATACAATAAAAGAAATTGAATGCCGTTTTAAATGTGATTGGCAGGCATTTGGCAAGCTAAGCATAATTTTCAAGAACAACCTCTCCCCATGATTTTCAATGTGTGTGCTACCTGCTCTTACATTTGCCACTGAAACATGTACACTAATCTTACATTTGCCAGTGAAACATGTACACTAACCTTACAATCAATACAAAAGCTAAGAGAGACACAAAGAGCTATAGAAAGATGCCTGCTCTGCATTACAAGACAAGATAGAAAGACCTGCAAATGGATTAGAGAACAAACTCAAGTATACAATAACATCCAGAGAGTAAAAGAATTGAAATGGAAATGGGCTGGTTACATAGCAGGAAGAACTGATTGCAGGTGGACCAAGGCAGTCATAAAAGGGATCCCACTTGATAAAAAGCATCCATGAAAGAGACCTAAAACAGCTTGGATCAATGACATCAGCAAGTATTGCAGGCTCAATTGGCAAAAGACAGCTTAGGACCATATTGGTTGGAAGCATGCAGAAGAGGCATTCATCCTGCAGTAGATAGACAATGGCTAAATGATGATGATGATTCAACATGTTCAGAATTTCAGTCTGTATCCAATTCTTGGCAGTTACCAAGAGCAGAATGTAGATGGAGTTTTGATACATCTCCACCATTTATATAGTTGGAGGGTTGCTAAAATTTATTTTTAAAAAAAGTTCATGAAAGACAACGTTTTAGGCCAAACCTCCCCAGCCTACAACTTTCCAAATATTGGCTAACAATTTTCTGAGTTTCAAGGCACGTGTGGATTCCTTAACAAAATTACTCACTAATCATTGTCCTTTGTATAATTTTGAGTAATATTGAGGAGATGCTTTTTGCATATTCACATTATCTGTTAATACAATATCTTCCTCTTGTAATTTTAATATAATTTTATTTTCTTTTTCTTTTTTTCCAACCATTTCTCTGGGTTGTTTGCAAACTCATTTCTTTGCTTTGCCTAATTCATTTGCTTCTATTTCTCTTATTGTTAATAAGATAGATAATTATCACTGGAGAAGCTTAATTTGTTAAGAAACATTTATCTTCTTTGGAAATATCATTTATTCTTTTATTTTATCTCAACCAAAATAGCTTTTATTTTCTCTTATTTGTTCTGAACTCACTATTATGTTGTATCAAAACCTCTGATGAAAGCTTGAATGGCATCCCAAACCATTCTTACATCAGTACCTTTATCGAAATTAGTTTTTAAAAAACCTCTTTTACAATCCTCCACTATTGGTTCTTTCTGTAACAGCATTTCATTTATCTTTCATCCCAAAGTGTTCTTTTATAAACCAATTTACTGGATTATGATCTGGAAAAG
>NW_020769337.1:14280618-14338118 GCF_900518735.1 Pseudonaja textilis | reverse complement strand
AGTAATCTTAAGTCAGGAAAAGACCCGAACACATCTAGACCTACATACCTGTACCCGTGAAAATCTATGAAAACAAATATACATATGCATGTATGTATGGTATTCAGCTTTGTTCCGGTATTTTCCCACATCATTATAGTTGTGCTTTTAAAGTTGTAGCGACGTTTCAGCAGAATCTCATCTGCCATCATCAGGCTTGTATATTGATGATGGCAGATGAGATTCTGCTGAAACGTCACTGCAACTTTAAAAGCACAACTATAATGACGTGGGAAAATACCTGAACAAAGCTGAATACCATACATATAAATACCCGCGAAAACTTAAGAAAACATATATATACAGATGAACACAATACAGTAGTAGATTGAGGAACTCACAGGATATAACCAAAATTAAACTTTTTTTTTTTTAAAAAAAAGATGAAATATAACAAAACTTTTAACTTAAAATTTAAAAATGCAGATTTTCAATAGGGAAGGAGATAATTATAAAACTGTTTGGATTATGGAAAAGAGCTCCTTGATTAAAAACAGAAACTATGCAAAAGACAGTGTAATGCTCCCAGTAGATCGTAAGATGTTGTTGGTCTTCCACCAATAACTCATTACTGTCCCAAAGCCTCCATTAAATAAGAGTTGGGGCAGAGAGTTCCAAATTAATATTACAGTGTCCAAGAGATTTGAAAGAAAAAGAATATTCCAATGCGTAGCCTGAGGTAGGCTGCACAGACAACATAAAACAGTTTCTTATGTTCTACAAAGAAAGACACAGGTTTTTCACACACAGGAAAAAGAAAAAAAAATTAATGTGAATTTCTGCTCTAGTTTTTATAATCTCCCCCCCACCCCCGAAATAATGCTGTCTGAAGCATCTGTTCCACTTTTCGTGGATTTCCTCTTTCTCAGACACTCAACTAAATTAATGTTGAGGCTGCTGGGGAGGTGGAAGGAATTCTTTTTGTTTTCTCAGAATGGTGCACATCTTGTCAATTTCTGCCCTCACATTTGAAAAGACTTAAGGTTTTCTGGAAATCTGAGAACATAATGGTAATTTGACTAGCCGATCATGTGACAAAGAACTTCTCTTCCTCCTGGAAATGCATGTTTGAGGTCTGGCTAAATAATTGAGTTTGTCTGGCACGCAAAGAAACTATACGCAGCACCAACTAGCTCATACCTTATGAGTTCCAGTTATATTACCTTTATATCACTGGATGATTTAGGACCAGGTTGTCTCAAAGCTCTTTCCAGATATAGCTAACCTGGACCAAGTCTTCTTAGGGCCTCTTCTTTGGATGCTCAGTCAGTAGAGATGCAGTGAGGGGCTACTGAAAAATTTCATTGGACTCTTGACATAAAATAGTCTCAAATCAGGGAGTGGACACCCCAGGGGTGCTTTTTCAAGAGACACACTCAGAGAGAAGATAAGTTTCAATCACCTCCCTAGGTCTTTGGGAGATAGTTTTGGAAATGATTTATATTCTGTTTGACTTCTGAGATGTTAAATTGGAGGGGTTCCTTGTTTGTTAGAATTATAATTATATATTAATGTGTAATCAGTCCAAGGACTATATGTTACTCTGTTACAGTGTGGGAATTTAGCCTTCAGTGTAAGGCTTCCTTGCTATAGTGTTTGAAGTAGGACCAAAACTAGATATTCTTTTTCCCCTGAATTTGTTCCTTCAACAAAATCTTAGAGTAATAAAACCTGGAGCAACTCTAATTGATTCCTTCTGATTAGTTTCAGTGAAAAGCCTTTTTTAAAAAGCAAACTAAATCACAGCATCCCAAAAACCACAATCCCCCAAAACCAGACGTGGTATTCAGCTGGTTGTGACCAGTTCTGGAGAACTGGTAGCAAAAATTTTGAGTAGTTTAGAGAACTGGCAAATACCTCCTCTGACTGGAGATTTTACAGTATCCTCCCCCTGCCACGCCCACCAAGCCACACCCACAGAACTGGTAGTAAAAAAATTTGAATCCCACCACTGTCCAAAACCTACCTACTTTCCATCCAAATTGCTGGCAGATGCTTCAGTTCCCTTCAACTGTCATATAGGCTGACTAAGCTTGCCATTAATACATAATTCATGTAGATAGTAAACCATTAATCATAATTTAAAACTGCATTAACAGGGTTCATACAATTTGTTAGTACAGTTTAAATAGTAGCAATAGCATTTAGACTTATATACCACTTTATAGTGCTTTACAGCCCTCTCTAAGTGATTTACAAAGTCAGCATATTGCTCCCAACAATCTGGGTCCTCATTTTACGAGTCTTGGAAAGGATGCAAAGGTGAGTCAACCTTGAGCTTGTCAGGATTGAAGGAATCGAACTCATGGCAGTGAGCAATGAGTTAGCCTGCAATACTGCATTCTAACCACTGTACCACCATGGTTCCAAACAAACATACCATGACTCCAATACAATCCATACTTTAGCTTCACATTAAGTATTGATTGTATTTTCATTTGCTTATAAGTTGCTCAGAGAAAACTGTTAATAGGCAACAAATATATTTCATAAGTAAATAATATATGAAAGATACTTTCTTGCCAGAATGAATGTGAGCCACCTTTTCAGAGAATGAGGTATAAGTCTATATATTGTGTTGCCCTCCGCCCCCATCCTCCTCATCTGCTGTTGCTTGTGCATCTGGATGTGTGCATTGGGAAACTTTTCAGAATAGGTAAGGCAAACAGCTCTATATTTGGATACACATGATTAGCACAGACTATCGTTTGCATATAATTGAAATATGGTAGGTAACAAGTTGAGGTAACAGGTTTTTGCTGGATTGATTTGCTGTTTGATGCTAATTATATTCTTATTTTAATTCTAGAAACCTTGGGAAATCTGGATTAAGAGTTTCTTGTTTGGGACTGGGTGAGTATGTTATGTTTCAGAGTGTCTGTGTGTATATATGTTGGAGGTACTGATTTAATTTGCATAACGTTGATGTTAATGCCAGATAAGTAACTAAATAAAATACTGTGACAATTATTTGTGTACAGAATCACAGTCATGTTGTATTTCCCTGTTAGACAATCAGAACAGACTTGTGACAGTATTATACTATATACATGTTCACTGTGTTTGTGTTTCTTGGTGTCACAGTAGTAAGATCAGTTTTTAACTATTTATTATACTTTTATAGTCTCCAGTGAAAAGATTTCACCCATTTTCCTATGTTGGAAGACCGGCAGTCTGACTATTTATTGCTTAGAAACAGCCTGCTGGTTTCTCCATAGGTTGGACTATAATTTTCATTATTCCTGAGCCACCTACTGTACATTGATTTTGGGAAAGGTAGGCACTACCTTACTCTTCAAGTAAAAAGGCAAAATAAATTGAATGGGTAAATGTATTTCAAGGAGTGCCTGAATAGATAACAAAAAGTCAGACACATATACTATATGTTCAATATTTAATTTGATTTGGGTGCATGCAGAATGATTCATCTGACACGAAGTCAGATTCACACTTCTACAAAACTGTTCTATAGACAGAAATTGCCTCTTAAGGGAGATGTTCCCAAGAGGTATATATCCTTGTTTGTTTGTTTTTTGAACCATCATCTTCATTTATTTCCAGATTCAACTGGTTATTTCTACTTGCCATGCAGTATTATCATGCATTGAATATATGATTTGCCCCCTAATTATCATAATATTAAGAAATTCTAAATAGATGTACTTTATCACAAATGAAAATAAGAATAATTTGAAAAGTAATCATATTACCTATAGATTCAAAACTTACTTGTAAGAAAACAAGTCATAAATGATTTGGAGAGGAAGACAGATTAAGAGACCATTCATGGCCTATTCCAGTCTTTCCTGGTGCAATACCTTCAAAATAGATTGGGACCACAATTTCCAGTGTGGCTTGACTATACTTAACTAGACATTCTAAAAATTTTATTTTAACTCTTCAATCCAGGGGTGGGATGCTACCAGTTCGGCCCAATTCTATAGAACCTGTAGCTGCAAAGAGCAGCTGACACCAAACAGGTTTGGTGTTTGGCCCGCCCGCCTGCCTGGGCCCTAGGCTGTCCTTTATTCCCTGCTTTTCCCTCCTTAGCTGCTTTGCGTGGCACAGGGTTGAAAAAGCAGTAATCAAAAGGATTTTCAAACCCTGCGCAACCGCGCGCAGAACTTGTCAGCTGTCCAGGCGGCACAGCTGATGATTTCTTGCAAACACTGCACACACACGTGCTATGATTGTCCGCAGTTCAGAGAATCGGCAAATTGCTCCACTGGCTGGCCCCGCCCCTCCCCGCCCACTCACTCCTTACCTGGCATGCAAGCCATCCAACTTGCCTGGTTTGGTGAGTTGCTATTTTTCCTTTTTTTTTTCTCTGACCATCAGCTGTTCTGCTCTTCCAGGAGATTTAGATTAGCTAGAAAGCAGGAAATCCTTGGATTTCTTGCTTTCTAGCTAATCTAAAAGCAGAGCTGAAGCTTCCTTAGGACTGAAGCTTTTCATTGCAGACTCAGGTAGCCGATTGCAGATAGATAGATTTCTAAGTGAATCTGTGATTCTGTGAGCAATTCAGTCTGCCTGCCTGCTTTGCCTGTTTTGGGGTAAAAGTTACTCTTTTTTAATAAAAAATTCAATATTTACATACATGGTGTGTTGTGGGTTAATGTTGTTTTGTTTGTTAAGTTTGCTTGCAAGCAAATTTTATGTGACAGACTAAGCTAGTCAGTTGCAGAAACATAGATCTCTGAATGAATCTGTGATTCTCTGAGCAACTCAATCTGCCTGGCTGCTTTGCCTGCTTTTGGGTAAAAGTTGCTCTTTTTTATAAAAAAATCAATATTTACACAAATATTTATAATATTTACATATAAGCCACACTCACCCAGTCACATGACCACCAAGCCATGCCCAGTCAGCAAGCCATGCCCACACAGTCACATGACCACCAAGCTACACCCAAAAATTAGGCCACACCTACAGAACTGGTTGTTAAGAAATTTGAATCCCACCCCTGCTTCAATCTCATAACACGTGGACAGATTCAACCATACCTTTAACTGGGAAACCATGAGCATCCTAGGCCAAAAATCCTAGGAGATTCTTGAAAAGATTCAGATAAATCAGCCATCAACAGACAGACATAAACTACATTTACACATCATTCAAAAAAGACAATAAAAAACTAAGCAGGAAACAAGATCAGAATACATCATTTTTAACAGCCTGCACCAAGATACAGGGATTAATATCAGACAAATAGTCAAGCAGAAAATCATACCCCCTCAAAAAAACTACCAAGAAGAAAACCACACACCCCAAAATCATAGCCCCACCAAAACTGACAGGACAAGCCCCATACTCACTATCAGTTATGAAGTTACTTAGTTGGGTAATGAATATCTGCAAGGAAATAACCAACTCAGAAAGCACCTAGCACAAGTGTGGCCAACCCTGTTACCTTGTGTGAAAGCATGGATATAACATAGTAAAATTGATTGGAATCCTGGAGTCACAATTTTGAGATGAGCAGCTCTATAGATATGTGAATGAATGCATGCATGCATTCTTCATAGTTAGGAATTGATGATCCAGTGTGAGAAACAAGAGTTGAAGCAGAGCAAAATCAGATGTTTTCTTTGCCTATCCCCTCTTTTGTCAGCTAATAATGTGTTTCTTAGAAAATAAGGCTGGGACTTATTTTCTTTTGAGCCCCCCCAAAATAACTAGGCCGTCTTTTCGGGGGTGAATTAATTTCCCCCCCCCCCCGTGCACCCTTGCCTAGAGTGTCCCATGGGCAGCCACGCCTCGCAACCAGCTGCTCCTAATGGCAGCTTCCGTGGTTCCCGCCGGCGCTGCCGCTGTTCTCTTGCCAGAGCCGGTGGGAATTGTGGAAGCTACAGAGGTGGCTTCCCTGCCCAAGAAGCAGCTGAAATGCTTCCACGGTTCCGCTGGCACTGCCACTGTTGTTGGAGACAGCGCTGGTGAGAGAAGCCCCAGTGCTGGCAGGAGCTGGCAGCTTCCCCACCCCTGAAGCGGCTGAAATGCTGCTAGTGGAGGAATGGGAAGGGAAAGCAACAGCAGCAGAGGAAGCAGCAGCGGCGGGTGCTGAAGTTCTCGCAATTTAAAGTGCCCTGCTGAGGCCGACATTCATGCTGCCGCTGCCCGCCCTCTGACCCAGCCTGCAACCAGCATCATACCTGGGTCTGCAGCAAAGGTGCTTGACGGGGGTAGGGAGCCCTGTGTGCTCCGCCATGATCGGCCATTAAGAGTGGCTGGTGGCGAAGCGTGACTGCCTGCGGGGTGCTCCTAATGGCAAGTTCCTCCCCCACCTTCCCCCCCATTTTGCACGTTTTAAAATAGTCCTAAATTTGGGGGGGAGGGGCTGAATTTCATTTTATGCCTAGAAAACATGCTGGGTCTTCCTATTGGGGGGGGGGCGTATTGTTGAGAAACACGGTATAATCTTTCGCATTTATATTCAGTTGAACATACTTTATTGTTATATACTCATTTTTACTGTAACCCGCCCTGGGATGAATTATGTCATGGAAGTTGAAGTAATTTCTCTTTCAACTCAAGCTTGACTTCTGATGATTTCATAACTGTTTGTCTCTTAGAATTACTGAGGAAACTACATAAATGTGTCTTATGTTATCACTAGTAGTTTGAGCTTCACTTGAGAGCGTTTTTATTATTTGTCATCTTTTACATACAGTAGCTTCCAAGATAAAGATCTATGCAAGTTCTAATCAAAAATATATATGTAATGTTTACTTACTGCATTTGAATTAAAGACCACTTTGAAACTCTTACTTCTAAAATGTGGAACTGTTTATTCAAACCTTCTTTGGTGATGAGGAATCTGGCACAGTTTGCGCATCTTACTGTGTTGCTATGAGACATAAGCACTTCAGTGCTGTGGAATCCATAGATGACAGCAAAATGTAATAATCAAATCTGACAGTTCCCAAAGCTTTATAGAGCCTGAAATCAGATTTATGTTGAGGAAATTTATCACATAGTTTCAACCAGAGTGAGTCAGTCCATTGAATTATTATTGGAACTTGTTTGTTCATAAAGTATTTGTAAATGACTTTCTAGCTGTTAGTCAACTTAGAATAAGTGGTAGTCACTATTCTTACTGTGAACATATATTATTATTGCTGACTTATAAATTACAGAAGAAATTCTTAATTCCTAACATAGAAACTTCAGGTACTTACCACTTAAATCTTGGGCCATTTTACCTGAATTTTGCTTAAGGAAAAATTCCTGCATGATGTGACTTCCTAAAGATGTCCCTTAGAGTACAGTTTATTTCTAAAAGCTCTAAAACTGAAATATTAATTAATATATACACATATAAGTCTCCTAATGCATGGGGAAGTCTGGTTTTAAAAACAATATCCATCTTGGTGTTAAGAATTCCCATTGGTGTTAAATATAATTCCTGTTGTTTAATTCTGAATATTCATGCAGAAAGGGTGTGCAACCAGTATAATGAAACTTTTCTCTTTATTACTTAGTTATTAAATGAAGGCAGAAGTTGTCCAAAGCAATATTGCTTAAAACTGATTGACTTTCATTAAGAGTTAAAGTGTAATATGTGAGGAGAAATTTAGTTTGGTAAAAGCTGTTTTACAAGGATTTGGATAACAAATCTTAATTGTTTTGTCTTTGCTGGAAATATTTAAAATAGGACTGAAGCTGATGTATGTCAGTTCTGAAAATCTAGAATTATTAGCTGAAGATTTTGGAGATGTTTTATTGGGAATCTTGGTCTTCTATGCATAATCATTAAAGCTTAGTAAATTTATTTATTTGCAATTTGTTGTCTTTTTCAGTATGTTTGAGATACTGAGCTATTACCATGATATCGGCAGTGGTTCATTATATAGGACAGGGGTTTCAAGCTTGCAGCATGCAGGCCGGATGCATCATAGGCTAGCCACGCCCTCCCCTATTTTAGCAAAAGGGGAAAAAGTCGCGATACATCATGTGATGACAATGTGGTGCCATGAGTTTGACACCCCTGATATAGGAAATCATTATTTGTAATTTTTTCTGCCTCAACAAAAATTCCACCTGGATAGGTAATGTTACTTGATCTTTTAATGTTTTGTTTTTATAAAATTAATTTCATTCACATAGCCTAAAATAGCATTTAGTTTGTATAATCCTAACTCTGGAAATAAAATGAATGGCCACTTGCCACAAAGTTATTATAAATTCTTGCCTGAATGGTCTTGAATGCTAAGAATCCCTTTGGAAATACTGCAAAAATGGCTCACCAAGGAGAAATGTACATATGATCTTCCTCTGACAGCTCTGAGTAAGAAATTTAATTGGCTTTTTCATTCCTTTCAGCTGATAATCAGTTGGAAGTATTGAATGTTTATAGTGGTATCAAAGTCTAAAATATTTCATTAACAACATATTTAACAGCAAGCTTCAAAACATTTGATATTTGGGGACTGCTTGCTACATGTGCTGCTCTAAGGAAGCAATGCTTAATCCATTAATGGTTCCAAACTAGCTCAGTACATTGTTGCACACCCCCAGATTCTGAGTCACGCACTTGGGGAAGTTAGACTATAAGAATATGCAGAACATGGGGAGGGAATGAAGTGCAGTCTTTTTTTTTAATAGTACAGCCATCATACCCAACATTTTGAATCAGTGTTATGGTTTCTGCTGAAGTCTATGGAGATTCTCAGTCAGCCAGGTCATGGTTATCCCAAAAGTGCTTTCTTCAAGAGGCAACTGGACTTTTTTTTGTTTTCCTTGAAGATGTTTTGCTTTTCATCCAAGCTGCTTCTTCAGTTCAGTTCCGCTCTTCTGGTAGAGAACGGAAGAATTCGTATTCCTTGCACTCTTTCTAAGAGTCGTTGAGGCCACTTGGAGGCCACAAGTGCCCCAATGATTCTCAGAGAGAGTACTAATGACCAAATGACTGAAAGGAATATAAATCCTTCCATTCTCCACTATTCAGTCAAAACTAAAGAAGCTTCTTGAATAAGAAGCTAAACATGTTCAAGGAAGACCAAAGAAAATCCAGTTGCCTCTTGAAAAAAGCACCTTTGGGACACTGCTGAACTCCTGCAATTAGATTTATAACAGTAAGGATGTTTGAGAATTGAATGTGTCAGAATAACCTAATCTGATCCCTGAATCCTTGAATACATTTATACATTTAAATTTATTCCTCATTAATTTGGATTTTGCAATTTACAAAAAATGCATGATTTTTATTTTAGGCCTATAACATGAGTATTTCAGGAATACATGTATTTTAAAATGTATATTTTGTTAGAAAATTATTTATATGTAGTCATTGTGATCCAGATTAACAAATCTGTAAGGAAGAAGATTTCTTAAAGACATATTACAGTGCAGTCTTAGTGGGAAATAGCAATTCAGTGAAGGAATAATTCCCATACCCGAAGCTCTGCCATCAACCAACCATTTCAATTATCCATCCATCCATCCATCCATCCATCCATCCATCCATCCATCCATCTTAATTGCTTCAAGATTCCTCTGGATCAGAGGCGTGAAATGGAACTGGATGGGATCCAATTCAAATTTCATCTTGTCTATTCCTTTCCAGTCTGCATTGTACCATTTTTGGAGATCTCATGGGGCAGGATTTCTTAGTCTCAGAAAATAGAAGAGTCTAGAAGGGAGACCTATTTATTTATCTATTCAATTTCTATAGCCACACGTCTCAAGAAATGACTCTGGGTGGCTTACAATTCCAAAACAATTGAATATTATGCCTTGTGAGGTGACCTAATCCTACAATTTTGGTGACATTTTACTAGCAGGTTACAATTATTAAACAATGTGTGTGTGTAATCAGCTGGGCTTCAAAAAATTTAGCAAAAGGTTCTATGCCCATTTGCTGGGTCAGTCCTAGTCAGTCTCCTGCACCACGGCAGGTGGAGGGTGCTTTTTGCCTTTTCCGGACTCCAGAGGCTTTCCTTGAGCCTCAGGGGGCCGAAAATGGCCTCCCTGGGCTCCAGAGGCTCTCTGGAAGCCAGGAATGGGCCCATTTCCAGCCTTCCTGAACTTCCAGGAGGCCTGTTTTTTGCCCTCCGCGAGCCTCCGCACACACGCTGCACTTACCTGCATCCAAAAACAGGCCAAGTGAGGACTCCTGGGAGGGGAGGAGTGGGGTGGGAGGGGCCAGCCAGGAGTGGATTTGGGGGTTCTCTGAACTACACAGAATCTTAGCTAGGGGTTCTCCAGAACCCCTGTGAACCCCAGCAGCCCATTTCTGTGTGTGATATGTTATATTTTATAATAAACATTTGCATCATACATTCATCTGTGCAGAGTGCAGATAAGCATCTGCTGAAATCTGAGGCTAGAACATTTTGCATGGCTGACATTAAAAACAATGCACATAATGACCCAAAACATAATTTTAATTACAATGTACAACTCATTAAGCTATGTGTCCCTGAGGTTGCTGTCTCCCCAGGATTTTATTGTATTATACAGTATATCTTTAGTTTACAATTCCCAAGCTATAAATATTAAGTTTCATTTATGCCATTACAAATTAAGGCCAGCCTATCATAAAGATAGACCCCAAAAACTGCCTGAGTCATTTGGAGTTGGTGATGGTAAAATCAAGTAAGTTAAATTAAATCTCCCAGGTATCCATTTGTATACAGTGATAATGACTTTGAAGCAAGTTATTCATTGTGGCTGTAATATTGTTTCAGAATCACCTTTGATATTGTTTCAAAAATACTGCATTCTTGATTGATTTTGTCTTGAGAGTCCCTTTATAATAGTTAGTTGAAGCAATAATTTTTATGCTCTGGATTTTCATGTTCTAACTTATGGAGAAAAGCATACTTAAATACTTTAAAGTCTTGTTCATAACCATTTTTCTTAAATTGCTTTTGAATTGGTTTAAGATTTATCTCTTTCCTTTGCTAATATGTTATTATAGAAATAAACATAATGAAAATGATTGAAAAAAGTTGTCTTTAGAGAAGAATTGTAAGAGCTTTCATAGAGAATTAAAGAATTTGTGAAAGCATATTTTAGAGCTGGAAAAATATGCATTGTGCTTATTTTAACTGCCATTATTAGCATTACTTCATTCCTGTGTTATAATAATTTTTTTACATTTGCTCTGTCAATCACCCTACACCTCTCCAGTTTTTTCATTTTCTTCTGGAGAATAGCACAGAATTTCTTTAATTCACCCTGATGTGCCATGCTTTTTTGTTTGCTGAATTTGTATGTCTGTTAGAATGTAATTAGCTTCAGGTTTTGTACTTTTTACATTCTGCAATAAATTTTACACATCAAAATATGCATAAGAATGTTTTGGAAAACTATTAGGGAAATGAATTTGCAAAAAAAAAGTGTATATTAGCATAAATTGAATGCAATGTTTCCACAAATGATTTTGTGCACAATAATCCATAGAAATTTACGTATCCATAAATGAATGTGAATATGGGTCAGAATTAACTATAGCTGAGAATATCCAATACCGGACAAACATTTCCATTTGTCCATCTTTGGTGTTCTTTTCTTCAGCCAGCCTCAGGTAACCAGTATGACCATAGTCTGAAATTTCTCTCAAACACAGTCCCAATATATCTGGAGGTGCCACAGTCACTGGAAGAAATAAATGTTAAAAATTCATATGTTCATTTCAAATGCAAAAACAAATCTTTTGGGAAACACAGCAGAATCATAATTACTTTGTCCCCTTGTGGTTAAGCTTTGAAACAACACTTCAAATTAAAAGTTTTCAGACATGATAGAAATCTTTCAGAATTTTAGTTGATACATAATACTATACTATTGCACAAAAAACAATTAATCAGAATAGAGTTGGACCTTGGAGAGACCTTGGAGGTATTCTAGCCCAACCCACTCCTCAAGCAGGAAATCCTATACCATTTCAGACAGGTGGCTGTCCAGTCTCTTCTTCAAAACCCCCACGGATGAAGCACCCACAACTTCTGAGGGCAAAGCTGTTCCACTGGTTAATTGTCCTCACTGTTGGGAAGTTTCTGCTTAATTCCAGGTTGCTTCCCTCCTTGATTAGTTTCCATTCATTTGTTTGCGAACAGGAGCGTTCACGACCCAAGGTAATGCAGCATTTTGAGTCTTCTGGGCCAGGAAAATGATATTAGGTTACTCATTACAGTTCTCTCAAGAGATAGTTCCTTATAAATTTTTTCTCACGATTCCCTCAGTTCAAGCCCTAACACACTTATATATTAGAGCATGAATACACTGAATTTGGCATCTTTGAGATTGCCTTGTAACTGTGACTGAATCAAAGTGACATGGTAACTAGGTAACAATGTGCAAAGGGTGATGTTTTAATTCAATTTTTCACACTTCAGCACTCTGCTTTCCATAGCACAATCTGTAAAGCTTGCCAGTGAGAACAGAAACAAAGGCTATTTCAATTTTTACTGATCAGCAAGGTCTAATAATTTGTTATGGCTGTATATTAAACAAGGGAAGGGATTTTATTTTATTTTTTGCTCTCAATGGCAGATACTGAATATTAAAAAATATATATATTTTTGCTTAGAACAGGGGAAATTATTGTGAAAGAAATAATCGAAGTATTGGTCAGCCCCTCTTGCAATAATACAATTCAGAAGTCTATGGAGATTCTCAGTCATCCAGGTCATAGTTGTCCCAAAGATGCTTTTTCAAAAAATGACTGGACATTTTTGGTTTCCCCTTAAAGATGTTTTGCTTCTCATCTAAGAAGCATCAGTACTGAAGAATGGATGACAGGTGAAACTTCATCAAGGAAAAACAAAGAAGGTCCAATTGCCTTTTGAAAAAGCACTCTAAGACAATTCAGAAGAATTTACCTGTGGGCATGAACAAGTAATGTGTGTATGTGTTGCCATCTTCCAGGTTACACAAACCTGAATTGTAAAAACCATAAACATGTGTTCTTTAGAACCATGTTAAGCAAAGCTATAATTATATGGTAAATGTATTAGATATTTTGCTGTATTCGTATGCTTGGTTTATAAGTATAAAAATTCAATATAAAAATTGAACTGTACTTTAAGCACGTGGATATATTTAGTTCATTCTGATGACGTGGCTTGGTTTTCTTGTGCTAGCTTTTCACTTTGAGAAAGATAGACGTTTTACTTGTTTACTAATTTTAAAAATGAACACTTTTGTGGAAATGGCTTGCTTTTGTAGAATTCCATTTTTCCATGGAATTTGTTACAAATAGATTATATTCCTTATTTATCTATTGTAGAATGAAGAGAAATATGATACAAATTTGAATCTAATGGCAAAGATACAAAGAATGTCACATATAATCAGATTCTAGTTCCTGAATTATTACTGACTTTAGAATAACACACAAGAAATATGGCTTTTTTAAGCACAAACATAGCGATACATGTTTTCAGTATTTTTATTTCTGTTCACCTTTCTTGTGGTTTGCTTAGAAAACAGTTGGCTTAAGGGAAGATCAACTGCAAAAACTGTATAACTGAAATGTCCAAAAGCTTCATGGCCACCTTTCTGCTGTTGCATTACAAACTTCTTGCAAGTTGTGAAGGTGCATTGATGGCATATCAGCATGTCCTGTGAGCAGGGATTGGATGCCAAAGCAGGTGGATTGGGAAAGGAGAAAAAATCTGTTCTAAGTTGCATGAATGAATTGGGGAATTGAAGAAAAGAGAAGAATAATAGTTTGTTTGAGTTCATAAGCCAGATTGTGACAAGAGTTCTCCTCAGGAGAAAAGAACCATTTACAGTGGAGGCCAAATTGGAGCACATCAGAGAAAAAGGCCAAATTGGAGCACATCAGAGAAAAAGGCCAAATTTACTGCTGTTTATAAGAAACCAAAGAAGAATTAGAAATAAATTAACTCAGCTCCCAAACACAGATGAGGCTTATCAAATCTGGCTTTGATCCTGGAGCTATCCATGCTACTGGTATAGAAACATCCACATAATCCCAAGGCATTTTCATTCGTCTTCTGTTCGAAAGGAAGGAATCCCTACTTTAGTTGAAGTTGTTTAGGGAACAGGAGCTGGTCAGCTAGTACAATGGTTAAAATTCAATATCATTGAAATACTTTCTCATAAGATAATGGATCCTCAATAGATCAAACATCAGGAGATCCTATAAAGAACAATTTCTTAATTATCATATATTTTGATTTATGAAAATAATGTCCTAAATGTTAATAAATCTCCTTTTATCTCTAGGGACTTGGGTGACTTTTGGAGGTCAAGTTTCAGATGAGGTGAGTGATGTGTCATTTAATGACAACCTAGAAAACCAAACTTGTGTAATCTAGAAATAAATACATAACTTTAATATTTGCATTAAAATTGAAAGCCATGTCATGGAAGTCTGAATAAACCGAAACAGGATACGGCAAAGCATGATCATAATAAGAAAAACCTCATTTCTCTTAATTGGATATATACTATTTCATCTATGGTAATAAAGCAGCCTAGTTCAAATTTGGCACACTTGGTCTCCAAAGACAGTAGCATGGAACTCATAGCAAGAATATGCTTTAAGGCTGAGCAGGTTTGATCTGGGTTTTGGTCAAATAAAAATCTAGAGGGATCTTACATGGCTAGTTGACAAGACTGGTATATTTCTCCACTTGCTCCTTGTCTTCTTAATGGCCTACATACAGCCTTTCCATTATCTCCTCTTAACTAAGGTAAATGTAAGCTCACATGTTTGTGCTAGTAGTTTCCAGCTCTAGGGGGCAGTGCTCATCTTCGTTACAAAGCCAAAGAGCCAGTGCTGTCAGTCTCTGTGGTCATGTGTCTGGCACGACTAAATGCCGAAGGCACATGGAATGCTGTTACCTTCCCACCAAAGTGGTCCCTATTTTTCTACTTACATTTTTACATGCTTTCGAACTGCTAGGTTGGCATAAGCTGGGACAAGTAACAGGAGCTCACTCCGTTACGCGGTGCTAGGGATTCAAACTGGTGACCTTTCTGATCGACAAGCTCAACATCTTAGCCACTGAGCCACCACGTCCCTTATTCCTCTTAACTACCATCCTTGAATTCAAGCACAGACTATCTGTCTCACTCGTCCCTGATCTTTTCAGAGTCTTCCTTTCCAGTGGTTTTGCCTGCTTTCCTGCTGCCCAGCTCTTGAAACCTGCATGTCATACCCAACCTTAGACCAATATTGCTGGGTCATTTCCAGATAAAATGTAGTGTACATTTTTTTTGATCCCGACACGGGCCATCTAAAATTAGCTGTTCTGTGCATTGTACACATCTCTGAAGCCATGATATCAAAGCTATTAAGAGAATGAAATGTGAATTAGGGAATCCTGACTCTCAACCATGACTGTTCTTAGATTCATGATCGATCACTATCACATAATAGAACACATTGGTTTCCTACTTCTGATGACCCCTATAATTTATATCAATAGTGCTTTAAGTTATAATGTTATACCCATTTACAGTATGTTGGTTAAATCAACTCACATTGATTTTAATGATTTCTATCATGCTAATGAACATATTGTAGCATACATTTTCACGATTGAAAAGTTCTGTGTATCATAAGAAAGCTGATTTGATAAACAGTTAATTGTTAACTATTACTATTTATTGCAATATACACTGGATATCACATAAAGCCTTAGTGTTGAAGATGATTGCAAGCAGTTTCAAGCTTGAGTTAGGAAAGTAATGTACTTAACTACTTGGAATTGGTGTGAGCAAAGATCCCAGTTTCAAAAATGTGAGTATTGGTAAGAAATAGTGGCTATCTACTTTCCTGCATCCTAAATTCGGTCCATCGTCCATGATTTAAAAATTAAGCTAGATTTGGCATTAAGCTCTGAAACTATTTTATAATGAGTCATTCCTGAAAAAATTGCAAGACTGGGGACAGAGAGTTTTTATATTTCTAAGATTAATTTAATGTCTCTATTTCCCAAAGGTGGCTGAACATCTAATGACCATTGCATATGAAAGTGGTGTGAATCTCTTTGACACAGCAGAGGTATATGCAGCTGGAAAGTACGTATCTATGCTTCTCTTCTTCCATTTGTTTTATTTATTTTTATTTATTTGTTTGTCAAACATGTAGAAAATAACAAGTATAAGTATGAACATAAACAAAAATGAGGGAAGTAAATATAGATAAATGGGGACAGTACAACAGGGACGGTAGGCATGCTGGTGCGCTTATGCACACCCCCTTTAAGGACCTCTTAGGAATGGGGCGAGGTCCATGGTAGACAGTTTGAGATGGAAGCTGTGAGGGTTTGAGGCTGTAACAACGGAGTCAGGTAGAACAGAGTGTTGACCACTCTGTTGCTGAAGTCATATTTTCTGCAATCGAGTTTGCAACATGATTTACCTTGAGTTTGTATTGGTTGTTTGCCCATGTATTATTGTAATTGAAGTTGAAGAAGTCGTTGACGGGCAAGGTGTTATAGCAGACAATTTTGTGAACTATGCTTAGATCGGACCACAGGCCACTGTTCCAGATTGTCGAAACCCAAAATTTCAAGCCTAGAGGCATAGGGAATACTATTGTGAGTAGAGGAGTGGAGAACTCTTCTCGAGAAATACCTCTGAACCTGCTCAATCATGTTAATGTTTGATGTACATTAAAATGAAACAGCATTTTAATATACATTAAAATGAAACAGCATTTTAAGTGGGTTCCAGGCAGACAAGCTGTATTCAAGAATTGGTCTGGCAAAGGTTTTGTATACCCTAGTTAGCAAGTCAATGTTACCGGAGAAGAAGCTTCGCAAAATAAGGTTAACAACTCTTAATGCCTTTTTGGCAATGCTGTTACAGTGAGCTCTGGGGCTTAGATAGTTTGAGATAAGTACTCCTGGGACCTTGACAGAGTGAGGGTTGTCTACGAGATCATTTTCGCCCAGCTTGTATTTGGTGTTCTGATTTTTATTCTTTTTATTTTATTTTTATTCTTCCATCATAGGTAGATCTTATTTCTTAATTGAATATTATGGCTTTTCAAGTAGGCACCATATAGATCAGTGGCTGAACTTTAATTCATTTTTTTTAGTCCCACATTTAATCCAGACCTCTCTATGTAGGACTGGGAAAACACCTGTTTGAAAACATGGGGATCTGCTGTTTATCAGTATCAGTCATATTAGGTTGGATGGATGAATGAATAGAATTATAGGTAGCCCTCAACTTACGACCACAGTTTGAACCATAATTTTCATTTCCATTGCTAACCAAGGCCGTTGTTACACAAATTTGGCTTTTCTCATTGGCTTTGCTTATTAGAAGCCAGTTGGGAAGGTCACAAATAGCGACTGACCCAGGGATGCTGCAACTGATGTGAATACATGCCGGTGGCCAAGCATCCAAATTTTGATCACATGACTGTGAGGATATTGTGATAGTCATAAGTGGTTGTAAGTCACTTTTCTCCATGCCATTGTAACTTTGAACAGCTGCTAAATGAATGATTGTAAATTGAGGACTACCTGTGTTTAGTATGAGACAGTTTCCCATGTTCTTGGACTAAAAAGAGAGAAAATAATGTCAGCTAGAAGAAATGTGTTTGTTAAAATTAGTGAGGACTTCCCTGTCTCCATTTTATGTAACTGATACGATGGAATTTTGCATCATAGCAAATATTACAGGAGAAATCCTAACCAGCTTCAGTAGCAGCTCAGTGTAGTCCAGAATTTCATCCTCAACTTATCCTTCTTAACCTGCCAGTTACATCTAATAAGTAATTCCAGGCAATCTAAAAATGGGACCCGGTCGTCTCCCTAGTCTTATAAAATTGCCATAATATCTAGTTATACTAGCTAAAGATTATGTGAGCTGAAGTCCAAACCATCTGAAAAGTACTAGGTTGATGAGGATCTGTCTTAAATCATGTTCTATATGTTATTCCTTACACCAATTAAAGCCAAAACTCTGTGCTGTGACTTTCATTGTTCATTTTTGAACATGCTACTATTTCACATATGGTTGTGTATATAAATTTATGTGTATGTACTCTTGTAGCTGTTCTTCTGACAGGAAAACCAAGGATTTGTTTCATTTATTATATGAGAGGGATAGGAGATTCACCTCATCCAATTTAGTAGGATTACAATAATTCCTTTCTGCTAATATGGTAGTGGAAACTGCCTGAACCAAATTGTTTCACAAAATATCTCAAAAAATAGTCATTTCTTTGTAAATTCCCTCCAGGCCTGCTGACAGATGGCTGCCAAAGCTGGACTATGGTAGTAGGCAGAATCCAGGGAACAGAAAGAAAGAATCACAACCAGGCCACACTCATGCACAGCTTTTCTCTTGGTTGACACCATCATAAAGGAAAGGAGTTTTCTCCAATCGCTCAGTGGCCTTGGGGAATTCTGTCCATATGCCTACCCATTTTCATCCATGTTTCTTTACATACACACAGGCAAAACATATACACAGAGACATAGCCTGTCCATTTAATATATTTCTTGTTCTGTTCATCTGAATTTATCTCAGTTCTCAGGATCTCCGTACATCTTACCTCTGCAATTCTCTGTGCGTTCTGAATTTATTTAGGGATTTCAAATGCAGCAAGGCTTGTATATAATACTGACTCTAAACCCGGGTTCCTCTAGATTTTCATCTCTGGTCTCAACATCTCCATTAAAGCCAAAAACAAAAGACTTTGAACTTTAAAATGGAGGTGCTTACTTAGAGGTAAAAGAATATTGGAAGTCTATTTTCTGGTGGGGAAACTGCTGACATTTCACAAGACAGTTTGAGCACAACAAAAAATATCCCATACTCTGCAGTTATGATTCAAGGCACCACGGACTGGTTTGCCTTGGTGGCCAGATGATTTGGTGATTATTTTCTGAGTAAAACTGTGACATTTTGCTTTCCATGGACACAAACTCTGCTGTGACATTTGGAGACAGAGCAAAATGATTCAGTTAAATATATATATATAGAAAATAAAACATTGGTTTCCATATGTCTTAATATTTATATTTCTATTGCTTCTCTGCCATAAGCTGAGATGTGCATCAATCATTTGTCCTTTCTTGCAGCCTCTTCATTTCTCCTTTTATACAAGTCAGCAATCAAATTTTCTTTTCCCTCCATGTCTCCAAACTGAAAAACTTCAAACCATAACAAAATATCTTGGTGAACTTAATAGAACAAGGAAGTTCTTCTGTACTGCATGTACAGCTAAGTGTTTATTTCATTTCTGCCCAGTTCCAAAACCAAAATTATTAATTAGATTTTTTAAAAAGTGTGGGAAGGGATTATCTGTTCAAACTTTCTTTGTATGAAATGACAAATTATTAAATATGCATTTATGTTTATTTATATTTATTAAACAAATTTATATAGGTTCCAAACTCACACAATGTGACTGTGGGCAATATACGGCAATAAAAAGCCAAAATTAAAAACCCACCCCTCCTCCCATAGTAGTGACAAATCCAATCAAACAAGCCACTTGATCAGCTCGGTATCAACCCAACCTCTCCAACAGAACCATATTTAGAGGGTCTTTCAAAAGGTAACAAGGTGTGTGTGGGGGAGGTCAATTTTATCTCTGGGTGAATGATCTTCCACAAGGAGGGATCCACTACAGAGAAGACCCTTTTTCTTGATCTCACCAAATGTATTTTTTTAATAGATGGGAGTCACATGTCCTACTTGGATAGAGGTAACTAGGGAGAAGTGGTCCTTCAACAGCCTCATCCCAAGTCATGTAGGGCTTTAAAGGTGATAACCAACTTCTTTAGTTGCACCTGGAAATAAATTGGCAACCAGTACAGCTCCCTCAAAAAGAATTGGCACCTGTTCAAATATTGTGAATATTGAAACACATGAATGGCATAGGTAGCCTGACAAATGAATTCTGAAAATACTTATGATCTGTAATTTTTATTTTATTTTTACAGGGCTGAAATTATTTTGGGAAACATTATCAAAAAGAAAGGCTGGAGGTAGGATGTTTTGTTGTTTATATGCTGTTTGCATTAATTGTAGAATGGAGAATAATTCAGACTCACAGAACTCTGCCAGCTTGTGCTTCTAAGGCTTTTCAGACCTGATCTCACATCCAAGCCTATTGCCTGGCTAATTCTGAGCTTCCTATTTCTGTAGGAGATCATAGAGACCAACTTCTACCAACTGCTCTATTGATGGTTTGCTTAAGAAGCTGGAATACTTCCAATAACTTGCCCTTATGGAGCTAGGCAAAGTTTTGAAGATATCTTTAAATAACTATAAAAGATTTGTTCCACTTAGCTTTTCCAAGTTTCTGTTTAGGTTTATACAGATCCAAATTTTATTGAGATTGTCCTGATTTAATGCATGTGTCTGGGCATTCTATCAGTTTATAGAAAAATAAACAGCAATGTAGTCATGTGCTAATGTTTTATGACTCTATCTACAATAGTGTTACAATTTTTTTCAGTCTTTGCCTTTGCAAGCAAAGGGAAAGTTGAGATGTTTAAGGGCTAAACTGATTCTCTCCCTTTTCCTAAGGGATATTGATGTAGGTACCTGTCAGAATTTGCTTCCCCTTTGTGCAAGCAGAATATAAAAGAATGGTACCCTTCAGCGTTACCTTCTTAAAGCCCATTGACTTCATCATGCTTCAACTATCTGAAAATGCAGTGCCAACATATATCCTCCCCACAGTGCTTGTCTATACAGGTGGGGAGGTGCAAGCTATCAAAAATCTGTTTCTCTCTGCTTCCAATTTGTGCAGAGTAGAAACACTTGCCAGACTGAAAGAAAGACGGAAACGGAATTCATTTAATCTCTCACTTTTTTAAACCTTAAAAAGCCCAACATGCTGTGTACTTTATAGAGAGATCACAGTCTGAATAGTCAGTCATATGACAATTCAAGGAAACAATGAAGAATGGAAGAAATTTCTCACTCTCTTTTTGAAGGAAAGAATGCCAAAGTACATAATATAGATCAAAAATGTTTTCAGGTGCCTGATACAAGCAAATGACTGAACTGCTGTATTTTCTGAGGTTCAAATGGTTTTACTTCCAAGATCTTGAGAGATCTCATGAGAGAATCATACCAAATTTTAGCTACAGTTGCTGCTGTTTCTTACTACTTCTTGCTATTACTAATAGCACTACTTTTAAATAACATTGAACATAAAAAGAAAAAAAATAGAACAATTGAAAAAAGAAACAATTATGTATAGTATATTGTACCATTATATTACTACAGTGTTGTTTTATTCTGGGGTTCCAAGGGCATTGTCAAATGCTGCACAAATTCATTGCCAATGATAAATGGGAACGCTCTGTGGCTGCTTCAGCATGTATTTTAGATATTTGTCATGATGATAAGCTATCTCTGTTTTCTCAAATCTCTCATCCTATGGATGTTTTCTTAAGAAAAGAATTAGACTGAGCATTCAATCACAACCCTACATCTTTAACATGTAGAGGTCATAATGTTAGCAATTGCACTAAGTCTTTCAAACAGTCTTTCTGTTTAGAGACATAGCTTAAATTGGCAATGTAAGAGGTGAGACTGCATTTGGAAAAACATGGACGACATTGGTATTTCTTAAGGAATCTGTTTTGAACAAAATTGAAATTTAATTTGCTTTGTTTGTTTAGGAGATCAAGTCTGGTCATTACAACAAAACTCTACTGGGGTGGAAAGTAAGTACTGAATGCTATGATTTCCTTTGCTATGGAAATAATGAATTTCTCTAGCTTTGTGTGTGTGTTTATATAATACATGCTTATATCATAAGTGTTGTGATTGGAAGGTCCAATCCTGTTAGGAACTTTGAATCTGATGACTGTTAGATCGTGGATTGACGTCAGAACCAGGGAACGTTACTCCCTTTAGTTTGATTTGATTGTGAAATGACTGTTGAATTTCAAAAGGGAATCTTAACAGTTTTGCTTGCAGTTTTGAATGAGAACATTACTCCCTGTAGTTTGATTTGATCGTGAAATGACTGTTTGAATTTCAAAAGGGAATCCTAACAGTTTTGCTTGCAGTTTTGAATGAGAATGTTACAAGGGAGGACATTTGATTTGCAGGACCGGCCTGAACCTTCAACCTCCTCGGCTTCTCAATCAGGTTATCAGCCGGGAAGTCTTCAGGTGAAAGTAATAATTTAGATAATCGCTGGGTGGATGTCAGAAGCAGGCGTCTCCTGACGAGAAGAAACCAACGGGAGCACAGGAGGAGGGCAGATCAGTAATTAGACTAATTAGCTGCTGCTCTATAAAAGGAAGAGGGATGACTCTGCACTCTTGTCGGGAACAAATTGTCTGCAAGGAGAGCTGAAGACTTTGACTTGGAGGATTTGGGTCTGAAGTATTTTTGTTTGAATTGGATTTGTTGGAACTATTATTTTGGATTGTTTTGTGGAGGCTGGCCACAGCTGTGATCGGTGGAGACTCCTGGTTGCTGCCTTTGTTTGCGAGGACTGCTGCTTTCAGCCTTATCTGTTTATTTTTGAAGGTGGGACATAACACATAAGTATCAACATGACATGGTATTACTTATTATATCTTGGTTAGTGAAGGCACTAATTTGGCCTCTTTCCCCCGCACCAAAAAAACAGGCATACCTTTTGATTTTAAAACTGGTTATTCTCTCAGTAAATGTGTTTGGAGAAGATTTCAGATGTTGGAAAAAGAAAAAATATTGGATGTGCTCAGTTAATTAGAAGGATGCCATGCTTTCTCTAGTTTCTCATTCTCCTTTCAAAGGCCCTTTTTGGGATGGTCAAAAACCAGGATTTAGCATGATCTGTAAATCACTTAAAGTCTAGATTTGTTCAGAGAACATTTGCTAAACTTAATTTTTTGCACAAAGTACGACTTAAAGCTAAAACTTTGAAATTCTGATATCATGTCTATTTTCAAAAGATAACACAAATGCAACATATTTAGCAATGTAATATTTCATTTGAAGATTGAAATGTGTGATTCAAACATGGCACTGAATTGTATATTTTGCACACAGTGTGCAGTTGTAAATTCAAACCATAAACCTGACTCTGTCCAGAGTCCCAGAAATGTTGAAATACTGACAAAAAGGATACTTCTCTTGAACACAGAAATATCACAATGAAACATGGAGTATTTCCCCATTTGTACCTAACCATAGCCAAACATGTCCTATTGTCCTAACATCCTTCTTTTCCTCATACGGTTGCATTTACCTCATCCTGTGCCTATCTGAGGCAACTTAATATATTATTCTTGGTTGTTTCCCCTTAAACAAGCAACGAGCCACGGAAACTTTACTACTTTACTCATCTATCATTCAATCAGTTACTTTTGAAGCTTTAGGCTTGATGCAAGCATCCTCCCTTGCCCCTACTCCCTGCACGTTGTCCTTCAGGCTCATTCTTTTGGGGGGCTGTACGGAAGTGTGAATGTTTCAAAATAGATAGTTTCATAAACTCACCAAGTCTCCAACTTGATCTTTCGATTAGCAGTAGCATAGAAGTATGAAATGAGCAAGGGCCATTCTCTTTCCTTTACTTCAGGGGACCTCTGACTGAAGTCTAAAACTAAATGTTAGTGGAAATCTCACTTGCCTGTCAGTTGTTGTATGATCTTTCAGAAGAACCCCAAACCAGTGGTTAAAATTAGTCCTCACATCTGGCAGATTCACTGAGCAATGGTCCTAAGAGGAACTAGGAAGAAGTTCTCCCACTGCAATAAGCACCTGTTCCAAACCCTTCCATTTGTTCTTTTTTAAAATATATGTATATATAATTTTTTTATTTTATTTATACAAAGACTCCATTTTTAATTTGAACCGTGTGTCATCTGGGTATAAATCTCTTGTGCAATAACCATTATAGTTTATACATATTCATTGCTTAACTTTAATACTCTGTTATTACTTAATACTAATCTGTATCATATATCTAATTCTTATAACATTCCCCATCTTAACATTTTTAATTCTTACCACATGTTTACTATTTTGTGCTAGTCTTTAATTTCTAACTTCCATATTTGTTTCCAACCATTGATAAAATAAATCCCATATCATATAATATTCAATTTATTCCTACTCTTGAATTGCTAGTGTTAACCTATTTGTTTCTGCACAGTCTAATATTTTCCTAATCATTCTCTCTTCAGTCAGAATCTCTTCACTTTTCCAATTTTGTGCAAAAATAGTTCTAGCTGCAGTTAGCACATGAATAATTAAATATACATTCTCTTTACTATAATTTTCAGGTATATTTTAGGTTTTAAGTCAATATGTTGCTGTATCATCTTTTCCAACCACATATGTATTTTTGTCCAATATCTTTTAGCTTCTACGCATGTCCACCACATATAATAATATGTTCCAGGTCCCTTACCATTTGTTCATTGGGCTACTTTCAAGCACATTCTTCTGGAAGAGTGGTCAATCTGTCTTCAGAAGGAGTCTGAACAGGAGTTTAGCACACTCTCAAAAGGACATTAAAGCCATGTTCCAAAGTAGCCTTCAAAATCAGCTGACTGATGCTGAAGGGCTGTGTGATGGAGCATGATCTCTTCTACTTCACTACATGACCTACCACCTGCTTTTCAGATATATATAAAAAAGGAAGATACTTCACTTGCAAAATGCTGCCTGTTTCTTATAAGTCTGCGCCGCTTTAGCTAAAATTCTCTCAAGTTGCTTTCAGCATTGACACTGACATTTTATTGGTGCCACTTCAGACACTCCTGGGATACTGGGGAGAAGCTGGGAAACAAGAATCACTTGGTTTCATAAAAAAACTGTATTTATTGCTAGTAGAGTAATAGAATCTCAAACGCCTACCAAAGTCAATCTCCCACACAACTTCTACCTAGTGTGATGCTGCAGTCTAGCAGGATTATCTCTCTCGCCCCTTCTTCTACTAGCTTCTTCAAGCCCTGGCACTTCAAAATGGCCTACTAAGGCTGGGAGGGATGGCATTGGAAGGAAAAGGGAGAGGGCTGATCATCTCTATAGACTGGAAGGGGTGTCATCACTTTCCATGTATTTAGAAAGGAGCAGAAGAATGAGTTTGAGATGAAGCGGTGGGAGGATGGCCTAATAGTCCTTGGAAATACAGAAGAAATTACAGGGAGAAACCAGGCCATTACAGAACAAATTCTTGAGTCCTGTGAAAGGGAAAAGCATGAATAGTAGATTCTGAGTAATTCTGCCTTAAATCACACTAGGTAGAAGTTGTGTGGGAGATCGACTTTGGTAGACGTTTGAGATTCTATTACTCTACTAGCAATAAATACCGTTTTTTAATGAAACCAAGTGATTCTTGTTTCCCAGCTTCTTCCCAGTATCCCAGGAGTGTCTGAAGTGGCACCAATAAAATGTCAGTGTCAATGCTGAAAGCAACTTGAGAGAATTTTAGCTAAAGCGGCGCAGACTTATAAGAAACAGGCAGCATTTTGCAAGTACAGTATCTTCTTTTTTTATATATTACCTTAGACATTCTGAACATTAAATGATAACCACATGTCTTCCTCTGCTGTTTCTTAGTTGCATAATTTCAACTTTAAGACCTTTGGGGAACAGAATTCTCATCCATGTAATACTTATTATTATCAGTTGGGAACAGGATAGATGTGAATAATAACTTTTGCAGAAATGAAAGCATTTTATTAAATGTTAGAGAGTTAAAAATATCTGGCTCACCCATGGGCATAAGCTCAAATCATTTCCTGCAGCAAGACCAAATCAAGACCATTTTCTTTCATTAGAATTGAGCCCAGCTTGCTCCCATGTACGCTCATTTTCTCACTTGCCCTCTTTCTTCCCTTACATGGGGATAGATGAAAGAGGAAAGAATTTTTTCTCTCTCATAGAACTGACATCCAGTTTTCACTGGTTAAAGTTATCTTCATAGTGCCAAAATCAGCTTTAGAATTTAGAGATTAAATTATTCAAAGTTGAATGGCTTTTGCTTTTAAAAATATTTCATTTAGTCAAAAACAAAACAGTGCATCCTAAAAGAATGCCTATTTTGTTGGAAAGACACCATGAGCTATAGACAACTGAGAGCTTCAGTACTGTATAACTTTTATGAGTTTATCAGGTTTGGTTTAATCAAGTTATTTTTATTATTAATTCAATTTATATGACCATCCATCTCCATACAGGAACTTGAGTTAACATCACTTAAAGTCATAATGCAAATTAAATACCTGTTAGGACAAATACAGCAAGAAGACAATCTTCTGCAAAGAATCTGATGGGCTGCAGCCATCAATCCAACCCCAATCTTCAAAGCTTTCCAAAAAGCTGGCGGGATCAGGGCCAATCTAATTTTAGGATGGGTGGTGGGTGGTTTGATGGATTCCAAAAGTCTGATGCTGCAACAAAAAAAGGCGTGCTTTGTAGAAATGCAAAGGGTTGAGCTTGGATTGAATATGGAGTGTACTGGAGAGATCAGAATAGAATTTCTGGGAGAATTTGATGAGGTAAAGAATTGGTTTGCAATTAGACACGCAATGCAGAAACATTAATTCTTTGCATCTTTTATCCTATTGAGCAGTAGAGACATTAGTAGAGAAAGCAAGCAAGGAATTCCTCCCTCCCTTAGTTCTTCCCTCCCTCCCTGCTTCCTTCTTTCCTTCCTTCCTTCCTTCCTTCCTTCCTTCCTTCCTTCCTTCCTTTCTTCCTTCCTTCCTTCCTTCCTTCCTTCCTTCCTTTTTTTCTCTGACTAGAAAATGCCTCCTGAGATCTTCCCTTTAGCTTGTTTTCCACAGGAAAAATGTAGAGAACTTATTTTCATCTTTTCTCCTGTATGAGTACAGAAAGCTAGAAAAACACAGGGTTTCTGTTAAGTCACAGAATCTTCGGAATAATTTTACTTACATTGTTGTTCTTTAAGCATTTGGCTACAGATATTCTTCATTTCTACTCATGCATTACTCTACTAAACTGGAACCCCAGTGAACAAATTGAAAGAGTCCCTCAAATTATCCATGAAACTTTCATTACTGGGTGAAACTGAACACCATGAAATGGATTTATGTAGTTAAATATTTTTCACCGGCACTATATTAATTCTGTTCCTCAATTTCACTGTTTTTCTTCTCTATGTTCCATCTGGATTGCCTGTGATTTTGATTTCATGGTGACTTGATTTCTTAAGATTAGAGGTTTCAGAACCTTCTCTCATTGTTGAAGTGGAATTGCCAGCAATACCACTTCAGGATAAATTGGAGAGTTAAAAGGAAAGATTTAAAAGATGATTGGCGTGTCAGTTCTGTTCAAAGCTATATTGGCAGTTGCTATATTGACAGTTGCTTTATCAGAAGAAAATCTTCAGCCTAGTTAGCTGAACTATATATCAAAGATATATGCCCCTAGCTAGGATACGTCTGAAAAGAGTTAGATGCTGAGGATGGTATCAGGAATGAGATCAATCATTGTGCTTTATTCCTACCAATCAATGCCTCCTCAAATAGCTGCCCTCAAAGTTTATTTGAACCCTTTGACATTCATTAAGATATATTTCAGAAGAACCTCATCTCCCACTTGTTATGCTTATTCTCTTTCTCTTCCTCAGCACCCATTCCTCCCATGAAAGAGGAAAAAAATTGTGGATTCCACCCTAAGCTCCAGACAGAATAATCATTTTTGTTTAGCCAGATGCCAGGTTGGGAACAAAGGAGAGTGAAGGAAATGGAGATGCTGTTCCTTCTTTTCATTTTGGGATGGAGCTGCTTCAAACTTTTCTCTTTTTTTCAGCAGCATTGTTTCTTTTTGGATAGAAGAAAGAAGAGCAGACAGAACATGCAGCTTTCCTCACCCTTAACTTCTTCTAAGAGGTTTCTGGAGCTGCAGGGAGTAGGAAGAAGTGATCCCAAACAAGCCCCAATTCCAATTTGTACTCTTCATATGTAGAAACTTTCTAAACATTTTTTCCATCGATGTCAAACAATTTTTAAAAGATTTCATTTCTCAGTGTTTTAATGAGCAATGCAATTACACAACATGGCAAATAAAAAAGATGAAACAAAAAAAGAGAAAGATGTCCCAATATCAGCTGAAAATTACCAATCCTGGAAATCTCTTGTTTTTTTTTTTACCTTTAGATTTGAATCCTGCCCTACACCCATTTTTATTGCATGATGTCAGAATTGGTTGTCAGGGATTTTAGACAAGGACGATATCCCTATCACACTTCTTCAACATATGAAAAATAATTAAAATGTACTAAGAGCAATATTGTTGCTCCAACTCTACTCAGTAGAAAGAAGATCAGAATCCCAGAACTTGAAAGGGGTCATTTGAGCCTTATCAATTCTGCAGTGTGCAATCACAACAGTCAAAGCAGCCACTACCCTGTGATAAAAGCTCTGCCTGTTTTGTGTATGTCCTGTGTGTAAGTTCCCCTGTGATGCCCACCATCTTGACTGCATATACCCCTGAAATTAAAGTATCCAAGACAAATGGCTGTCTCATGTCCTGTCTTGGTTCTACTTTCTGTGGCACTTATTAGGACTTTTTCCCACCAGTCAACTAAAATCTCCTTCCTGGACCTTGAATCTGTTACTCCACATTCTGCAGTCTGAAATAATTAAGCCAGTAGTCCCTGACTTTTTCTGTGATAGTCCTTGAGGTATTTGAAGAATGACGTATTGTCTGTAGTTCTCCCTTCTGAAAGTTAACATGTCCAGCTGTTTTAATATTTCATCACAAAAACTTTCTAGCCCCTGATTATTTTTTGCTCCTATTTCAGTTTTTCTGAAAGTTTTTCTGAATCCAGTAGCTGGATCAACACAGAATAAGGTAAAGATAAAGGTTACCCTCACACATACATGCTAATAGTTTCTGGCTCTAGGGGCTTGTGCTCATCTCCATTACAAAGCTGAAGAGCTGGCACTGTCAGAAGACGTCTCCGTGGTCATGTGGCCGGCATGACTACATGCCAAAGGTGCACGGAATGCTATTACCTTCTCACCAAAGTGGTCCCCATTTTTTTACTTGCATTTTTACATGCTTTCGAACTGCTAGGTTGACAGAAGTTGGGACAAGTAGCGGGAGATCACTCTGTTTTGTAATGCTAGAGATTCAAACCTCCGAACTGCTGACCTTTCTGATCAACAAGCTCAGTATTTTAGCCAGTGAGCCACACCACGTCCTATCAACACAGAATTAAATAGAACTATTAATTTTCATGCTTTGGATCTGTTGATATTAAATCAACAACCTAAAATAGCATTTACCCTTTTTACAGCCTTACCACAATATTGATTCATATTCAGTGTACAGTCAGTTACTGTTCGTAGACCTTTTTCACAAGTCCTATGACCAAGTTTTTATTCATATATTCTATACTATCCTTTTCTTGTTTGTAGTGTTTTTTGGTTTTTGTTTGCTTTTCATTAAGAAAATATCTTTAGGACAATCACTGCTTTGTTACATTCATAGTGAGATAAACAGTGTGCTGATGAGCCATTTAAAGATTATGGCATCACATATGTCCTTGTTTTCCAAGCTAATTCAAGGAAATATGGAAAGGAGAGTTCTTCTGTCAGGTACATATGCTTGTGGTTATGCTCCTATTGTCTGCTGCTATTAATTGAACAAACCCTGAATATCAAAAGATGATCTGAACTGATTTTGGCAGATAGCAGGGTTTGTCTTTGTAACATCTAATTCCCATTTTTTTCCAAATCAATTCTATGCATGAGCAATTTGAACACTTCAACTTTGGCCTTTGTTTTTGCTTCCCATTGTCAGCATTCTGAGTAACTACAATGATCTAATATATATCAATTTTACAGAAGATAATGTTGAAAAAGCACTATGCAATCTAAAACCATCTCTATCTATTGGACCAGATGGAATATGTGCCTACTTCTTTAAAAAGCTACCCACTGCCATAGCCGAACCTCTAAGCATAATCTTAGAAAAATCTTTCAGGACCAGCTCCTTGCCAAAACTATGGTCACAAGCCATAGTCATCCCCATCTTCAAAAAGGGAGACCCCAGCCTAGCTGAAAATTACAGACCAATCTCTTTATGCTGTGTCACCTGTAAAGTCATGGAATCAATTATTAACCTCCATCATCCTCCACTTAGAAACAAACAACCTACTCTCTAATAAACAATTTGGTTTCAGGAAAAAACTATCATGTAATCTGCAACTCTTACACTGCAAAAATATATGGACTACACAACTTGAGCAGGGCAAAGCAATAGATGCAATCTACATGACTTCTGTAAAGCCTTTAATTCGGTGGTACACAACAAACTACTCCTAAAACTAAAATCTTTTGGTATCTCTGGACACCTGCATAATTGGACAGAAGCATTCCTGTAAAACAAACAACAAATGGTCAAAATTGGGAGTGTCCTATCAAATTCTGTACTTGTCAACAGTGGTGTCTCCCAAGGCAGTGTTCTAGGGCCAACTCTTTTCATACTTTACATAAATGACCTCTGTGATCATATCAAGAGCAACTGCGTTCTCTTTGCTGATGATGTAAAGCTATTCAACACCACAGAGAATACTGCTACCCTTCAAAAAGACCTTGACTATGTATCAGAATGGTCAAACAAATGGCAACTTCAAATCTCAATGAATAAATGCTCTGTCTTACATATTGGCAGAAAATAAATCAGAAAATAAAATACAGGCTGAATACAGACCTTGTTGATGATCCAAACTCTGTCAAGGATCTTGGAGAACTCATCTTTAATGATCTAAGTGCTAGAGTCCACTGTAACTACATAGCCAAAAAGGCATTAAGAGTTATTAACCTAATCTTATGTAGCTTTTTCTCTGGTAATATCACTCTACTAACTAGAGCATACAAAACATTTGCTAGACCAATACTCGAATACAGCTCATCAGTCTGGAACCCACATTATGTATCTGATATTAACACAGCTGAGAAAACCCAGAAATATTTCACAAGAAGAGTTCTCCACTCCTCTACTTGTTGCAGAATACCTTGTGCACCAAACTCGATCTAAGTGCTAAAGCCCACTGTAACTACATAGCCAAAAAGGTATTAAGAGTTGTTAACCTAATCTTACATAGCTTTTTCTCTGGTAATATTACATACAAAACATTTGCTAGACCAATACTCGAGTACAGCTCATCAATCTGGAAACCACATTACGCATCTAGACCTAGAAAACCTAGAACTACACTGCCTTCGGTCTGATCTAAGTATAGTATATAAAATCATACATTGCAATGTCCTACCTGTCAATGAATACTTCAGCTTCAACACAAGAGCAAACAGTAGATACAAACTCAAAGTTAATCGCACCAAACTTGATTGCAGGAAATACGACTTCAGCAACAGAGTGGTCAGTGTCTGGAATACTCTACCTGACTCTGTGGTTTCTTCCCCAAACCCCAAAAACTTTAACCTTAGACTGTCTACTATTGACCTCATCCCTTTCCTAAGAGGTTTGTAGGGGGGGTGTATAAGTGCACCAACATGCCTACCATCCCTGTCCTATTGTTTCTTTTATATTTTTTTATTTTTCTTATATGTATCCATGTATTCATAACTATGCTTTTACTTTTACCTATTATCTTGTAAGCAATTGACAAAAATAAATAAATAAATGAAATAAAAATAAATAATGTACCAATTGAAAGCAGAATTTCGAGGCAGGTACATTCCACAAAGTAAACGTTTATTGGATACATCATATCGGCACAGCCAGTGAAAACCAACTCTGAAAGTTCCCGTGGTTTTCACCTAATTAAAAGAGTAAAACTTCCCCCCTCCCCAGTGTCATCAGTCACATTATCCAATGAATATACCTGGCAGGCTCCTCTCCTCCTTCACCACCCATCTGTTACAATGACCTTGGTTCCCACAGGAATCTTTTTTGTTTTGACTGTATGCTGGGCTATCTACTTCCCCCTCCCTTCCCAGGAGGCTGTGTGACAACTGTGAGGTAGGACAAAATGGCCTCAGCCAGCTTCATTTTAGAGTTGACACCCATATTTGAGAACTTCTGTGTTGTGTAAATCTAAAATAATTATTAAGTGACATATTTATTTCCTGTCCGACCACAACCATATTGAAATACAGTAATTCATTATATTCACATCATTTTCTTTATCATGTGAGGGGATAGTAGAAACACAAGATTCAAGAAGCTTTGCTTTAAACTATTATTTATTTTACTTTTATTAATTTTATATGAGGTACCTTGTGCAATTTTTATCTTACCTATGAATTTAGTAATTATTTCATCTCTTCAAATCATTATTAAAAATATGAGAGAGGATCTAGAACTAATTCTTGTAATCTTCCCCTCCTCCATTTGACTCTAATGAGTTTAATGAGAATAAATGAGTAACTATTTGGAATCCACTTAATTGGAATGCTATTTAGGTCATGTTAGTTAGTTTGCTTATCCTATGATTGGCTATTTTGTCAAATGCTTTGCTGAAATCAAACTATATTGCACCTAAAGCAACCCCTTAATCTACTAAGGAAGTTAACTAATAAAAAATGAGATTGTCTGTTAGGTTATAATATGTTCTTTTCAACTTCATAAAGGATATGTTCTTTTCAACTTCATAACAGTGTCTAACCATTATCTTACGTTGTTTGCAAGATGTTTAACTTTATGAAATGCTTGAGAACTTTCCCAGGTGTCAGTGTACAATCTTCTCAGTTATTTGTTAAACTGACAGTCAATAGTATCCTTTTTCCTCTTTCTGAACATTGAAACAACATTTGCCTTCCCTGGTCAACTGGCACTACACCAGTTCTTCATGATTTGTCAAAACTCCTTTGGAGATAGGAGGCAATTCATATGGTTTTAGAGGTGTAAAATATGTTTCTTTTAATCTCAATATTAAATCTGGCTCTTTCCTTCTTCCATTTATAATCTGCTCTGGGAATGTATGTCTTCTTGTTGAAGAAGATTCAAAGACAAAATAGGAATTGATCCACTTCAGTTTGTTTGTTTGTTTTGTTATCTGTTCTTACTGTACTATCTTTGGTGAGCAGTTAATATACTATAATCTTTTTCCTTTTTTTGAATAAATAAAGGCACCAACCTTGGCTTTAACTTTCTGACACCTTCTCTACAATCTTAGATTACCAATTTTCTTGGTGACAAGGCCTTATTTTCATTTATTGGATCAATGCCAAAGTAGAAAATGATTACAAATGATGGCTACAGAGAATTTTTTTACAGAGTACAATGGGATTTAATTGTATTTGAAAGCCTTATAATTTGCAAATGTTATTGCTTCTTGAATCAAAAAGCATCTTAAATTAATGTCACACTATAAATTAATGTAAATAAGCATCTGTTTGTTACTAGAATGTTAATAATTTGAGGGGTTTGTTTTAGATGTCTTTGCTATATATTCCAAATAAAATGGAAGTTTAACTTGACTGACTTTTTAAAAACCTCTAAAATCCATAGTGAATTGCTCTTTTCCAAAGAATTTTGAATGAATCATTCATCTCAAAGATCCGTTTCTATGCCTACTGATTAACTTGAACAGGGCATCTGGCTAAGTTTGATACCTGTTACATTTCATCTTATTTTATGTTTTAAAAATATATAGATAAAAGTCTTCTTCAAATCCAGCTTGACTCCAGGAAACTCCATGAATATGTTCATGTAATTTTCTTTAGAATAATATGGACGCAGCTTGTCAGGATGTGGTTTTTTTTCCCCAACTTCCCAATTTAGCCTAAAACTTGTAATCTATGTAGTCTTTCTTTTAAATATAAACCTTGTGCAACCCTAAATAGGTTCTGAGCCAAGTAGTCACCGGACACTATTAGTTGCTGACAAGTAATAGTTGAAGGTCAAAACTAAGTTGGTTATTCTTTGAAATAAAAAGAAAGATGGCAAAATAATGTTTTCTTGAGAAGTGAAATTGTGACATGTTTCTTTTGAAATGGAGGTGTATTTTGCTATGCATGGGTGGCATTTGACACAGAAAAACAAGATAGTGGAGGCTTTCATGTTTTACGATTTATAGTGAAACTACTTATAACAAGCATTTAAAACAGGTATATACAACACAGTCCTAGCGTTCCTCTGGTATCACATTTCCACTCACAGACTATCATTCGCCCTCCCCCGCTAGCTCTCCTGCTTTCTGTCCTTTTCTCTACATCTCTTTCCTCTGTTTCTGGGCTTCTTGAGAAAGAGTGAAAAGAAAGGAATGGGCTGGACTTAATTGTAATGTGCTCAGTGTGGCATGAACTTGCTCCTGGATCTGCTCAGCTGAATGCCTACTGCTTCTCTGTTTGTAGAAGAGAAAAACTTTTAGTTATCTTCTATCGGAAGAACCTCTCTCAGGTTCTTCTTCTATTCAGTCCTTCCCCCAGGATCAAGGCTTTGCCAATGACTGAGAAACTCCTCCTTCCCATCTTGGGACTGGCATGAAGATGTCTGCTCTCTGGGTCTTCATTTCCCTTCTTTCAGGAAAGTCACCTATAGACCTTTATTCTCCTTTTCTGACCAGAAAATGACAACTGCACTGCACACTCAAATAACTTTACTTTCCAATTTTTCTATTCATCCATCCATTTCCTATCTTTGTTGGCCCAAAAATACTTTCAAAAAGACAACAGGACTTTAAAAAAAATTCTTGAAAACATTTCACTTCTTATCCAAGAAGCTTCTTCAGAACTGAAGAAGTTTTTTGGATGAGAAGTAAAACATCTGCAAGCAAAATTTTAAAAAAGTCCTGTTGCCTTTTTGAAAACATTTTGGAGCAGCCATGACCTGGGTGACTAAGAACCTCATAGGCATTCCTGCCTTTATTATTTTTATAAATAAGGGGGCAAAAACATACCTAATACTCTCTCTTTCATTTTCTCCTATTCTTCTCTCATCCCCTCTTTCTTTCCAGTTTTGGTCAAACCAGTAGCATACCTCCTAGCAACCAAGGAAATGGCTGTCTTCCCAGGGCTCTAGTCCCCAATGCCTATATGCCAGGCTAGATCAATGGTATTGCTATCTCTGTAACTCCTCACATTGTGTCAGCACAGTTGCCATTCAAGGGCCAAAATTGAGCTGTTTTTCTCTTTCTCCAGTTCCATTTAATGACTCACAGCAGCAGAACAACAGTCAGACCTGGCCACTAAAAACCATATGCCACAGTTGCTTGTCAATATGTATGGTAGTATACTTTATGCAGCGGCTTTATTATTAGTAAAATATTTGGTATTGTTTTATACAAATAGCTTTCCGTACTAATCAAACATATGAAAATAACATGTACATTTTTTGCAGAGCTGAAACAGAAAGAGGGCTTTCAAGGAAACACATTATTGAAGGTAATGTGCTTATTTATTTATAGAAGTGTTTATAGGCTGCCCACTTCAAGGACTCAGGTTAGTTTGCGGGCAACTAAACAAAACAAGACTTCACCATTCCTATTCTGTATATAATAATGCTTTATATTTTATACTCAGTGAAATGCTACAACAATCAGTAACATTATTTTCGTACAGTAATCCAAATGAAGGACCAGGGCTGAGAAATAAATTTAAATGAAAGTTTAAAGCAGTTCTGAGGATGCACATTTCCCCTGGAATTCAGAAAGTTATGAGTTGCCTCTGGCTCCACATTTTCCAAAACTGCACTGTAGCACATTTCTTTTTCTGTGCAAAGTAGTAAACCATTCTAGAGATCCTATGTAGTGTAGTGATTACATTGTTGGACTCAGGTTTAAGTTCACCATTAGCTATGGAAACTCGTCAGATAATTTTGAACCAGTATCTAACTCAGCCACACCTACCATAAAGAAAGAATATTTCCATGTAAGTCTCCTTGAGCGTCTGGAGAAAAGGCAGGATATAAGCTGAGCAAGTAAACCAGCCAAATAAATCTGTGGCACTCATGTGAGATAACCAGGAACTGCTTTCGTACATGTTAAGATTAAACTTTCCATATATTAAGAGGAGTATCCAAGACACTTCTTTGTGTCTTACTATCATCATAAGAGAAGAAAGACAATGTCAATCAGGTCTAGATGGTTAGGCTGCAGTTCCCGTCATTCCCAATTCTAGCCAGTTTGAAGAAGGTAGTTTGAAGATCCTATCTTGATACCTGTTTTCTTTTCATGCACCACATTGAAGTTATATGTTTATTATGAAATCATTGTAATTAATATGTAATTCTAATTCTTCTATTTTGGGTATTCAATTTAGGGAAAGTCTTAATTTCTAACTGTGTGGAAAGATACTTTGGAGATTGGAAATATGCAAATAAATAAATCCTAAACCAAGACTGTGCCACATCACTGTGGCATGAACTTGATTAGATGTCCTTTTCTGCAACTGTTGAGTGCCAGCACCTGGATAGCTGCTAAAGTTAATGCACTGTATATAGTCATACAAAGGGCAAAGATCCCTATAGAACAGGGGGTCAAACTCACGTTCCCCAGGCCAGATGTGTCACACAGTGGCCACATCCTCCCCTGGTGTAGCAAAGGAGGGGAAGTCATGATACGCGATAACACGAGTTTGACAACCCTGCTATAGAATAAAATCTGGCAACTTATTGAAGAGTTCCAATATGTAAAAAAAAAAACCAGAAAACTTCCTGTTAGCTAGTGTAATTTAAAAAACAGGATGTATTTCTAAACCTTGCCTCTTGAGGATGTACTTTAAGGGGTTGACTGGCAAATGCTTGCATTCTTCAATCCAGTTTTCATTGTAATAAACAGACAGAATAAAGCCATGCAAAAAGAGAGACATTCTTCTCTTGTTTTGATTCATTTTATTAGGCAATGTAATTTCACCTATTTCCCGCTCTATCTTTGAGGAAGACTTAGATGGATGATGCTTCTGAGCTATTCAGTTTCTTGTCCTGTGTTTGGCTCTAATGATCTCCTGTTTCATTTCTAGGATTAAAAGCCTCTCTCCAGAGACTGCAGCTTGAATATGTGGATGTGGTCTTTGCAAATCGACCAGATGGTAATACTCCAATGGAAGGTTAGCAATAAATGTAATAAAAACATTTTGCTTGATTGATCTTGGCTCATAGATCTATGCTGCTTATGACAGAATAGAAAAATGGTTATCCTCAAATGTGCAGGAAAATTATATAAGTCTTGATTCTTTGAGGTCTTCAATAGTTTTATTAGGAGACCTGTACTTAGAGTAATGGATGTATATTTATGTAGCCCACTTAGTACTTAACTACTTAATTCTAAGTATTGCTAGAGCAGTTTTCAACATCTTTTGTTTGCACAGCATAAATGCTTCCTTTTCTTGAGTTATTTGTATTTTAATTGACTCGGAGTTTCAAGTTGATACTGTAATTTCTGTGCAGCTCTAGTCAGAGATGGCTGACTAGAGATGGCTGACTAGATCCATAATTAAATCATACAAATTTACATAATTGACATGTTCCATTTTATTTACAGTATTTATTTAAGAAATAGATGATCGCCCATCTTAACTAATATGCTTTGAGTGGTGAACAAGAACATAAAAATACAATGAACAGACAAAAACTAATTAAAAGCAGCATACAAAAGCCAAGAGAACTGTTTGAGTTTCTTTAAACTCAAGGCCAGTGCATCATCAATGAAACATAAATTGGGTTATTAGTTGGTGTTGGCGGCAAAAGCAAGTCTAAATAGGGCAGGTTAGCCAACCCTCTTTATAGAGTTAATTTGATTGTGATTCATTGATCAGGTTATCAAGTTAATGTGCATGGCTTTAAAGTGAAGTAGCAAATGGATGCAGTGTCATTCTTAAGTTAGAACAAAGAGTCAGAGAAAGCATATCAAAAGTAGCTTCATTCCTCTCTAGCTGGTCTATTAAAGCCTTAAAACCATGCTAATTGTCAGTTCCTCCTTGTTCTAGTTAGCATTCTTGCAGTTAGCACTTTCACATCTCATTACTGCAACATTTTTCACACCTGAGTGTTCCTAGCGCCTAATTGATTATGGCTGAGCCAATGCTTAATTTTCCCAATGTGAAAATGTACGTGTATAAAGGGCTTTTCAGCTTAAGTCCAAGAATGGATATTACAGAGCTTGTCGTACCACTGATTCATTCCTCCTCCACTAACTGCACTAACTGCTAATAAATATAAAATATATGATATATTATATAGTTGCTGCACTTCTATTTCCAGATACCAAATTAAAGACCTCCAATTAAGAAGACTAATTCTGTGGGAGGTTCTATATGATGCAGCTCATGATAGCTACTAAATGTTGTGCAGGTACTTTTCAGAACAAATGTGGTAGACAAAGCCAACCTCCCCTGCCGTCGCTGCCCTCCCCCCAATACACACATTTATATCCTCTGGGGTCATTTCATCACATTGCTGACCTTGCCTTCTGAAGTCTTTGAACATTGGAAGAGAGATTTTACAGAGGTTACCCGGTGCTGCTCAGTGTCATGACTTTATATATGATGGAAATCATGACATGAATTGACAGTGATAACCTTTTAAAAAAATCTAATTGTCCTTGCTCTCAAATATATACTTGAAACATAGTTCTTTCAGGCAAGCGTTAATAGCTAGGAAGTCAGTTAAACATTCAGTTCCATGTCTAAGGATAGTTCACTGTTGTTCATCAATAATGACGTGTATTTGCTGGCAGCTATTGGAAGAGAGATGATGGCTTGGGTTTACCCATCATCGTTTTTCTTGGTCATTGTACCATTATGAAAAATAACAGAGGCTCCCAGTGTAATAGGTAATGCTGTATTTTTTGTTGTCTTACCTTGGTGCACATAGAACTCAAGTGCTGATTGATTATATTTATTTTCAGTAAATATTCCTCTGACTAAAATATTATTCATGATAAAGAATGCAATTATCAGACCTTAGCAAAAGCAAATGCTAATTGCACTGCTTTTTGCTGTCAACCTTTTGCAAAGCCTTCCTTATTCCTGCAATAGTGCTTTGCCAATAATGCTGTGATTTCATGTATGACTTCCAAAAACAATGGGAATTATTTATTTTCCTGGGCTGCTTTGTGTATCATCGTTTGTTTCTTAGACATTATTTTTGTTAAAAAATACTGCTTTGACCACAGAATTCAATTAGTGGCATTATTTTTTTCTGCACCAAATATCCAAATTAGGCATATTAGTTTCTTAACGTGTAAATTATCTGTGGTGCATTATTATTTTTTAATATGAAAATATAAAGTACAATCATCCCTTTTGTACAAATTAAAACAGACACCAGTAGCATTTCTTAAATGGTTTGATGTGATGTTTCCTGACATTGCCCTGTGGTGATGAGGTTGAGAGCCTTTACTGGAGTTGGGAAGAACACTGCAAATTTGTTAGCGGATAATGAGCTTAACAGGTTTTGTGACTTGGAGCAAAATATAACCTTTTTGTTCAACCAGTTATAATGAAGGGGGGAGAAATACAATAGGGCTGCAATCCTGCACGTAGTCAGGCTGCTTGAAATCCCATACCAAAGATAAGAGTAATTATATTCAGTGGCATTTGAACTACCTGTTCTTGCACAGAAATGTATTCATGACAATCATAACTGAATGTGCACAGTTCATTCTAATGGTGTTTATATGAACATCACTTACAGAGACAGTTTCAGAATTATTGTTCCTTTTTAGTTGCTTGCAGTTGAATAAGAATTACGGGGATGGCCCAGCGATCATCCAACTCAAGTCTTGCTCACTAGTAACAATACAAATAATTGCTGGCATGGCTGCCCTCTCTGCTGTTGTGCATTTGGCTAAATTTCAGGCCCATCTGTTTGCAGCAGTGTTAATCTCTTACAGTTGTTAAACTGTATCTTCTCCCTGTTTAGTATCCCTAGATTACTTTTGTGTATTTATGAAGACTTGTATTTTGGGATTATCTGCACTGTACTAATTCCCCTCTGCACAGACAGCCCTCAAGTATTGCTTAATTGGGAAGCAGTGGAAAAAGTAGAACAGGCCAGATTGAAAACTGCAAGATAATTCACGTATGGCACTCAGTCCAAGCAACGATTAACAGGGGTACAGAATTCTATTCATGTCTATAGATGTATTGAAAGACATAAATAAGGATTCAACATTAGCCCCTTAGCTCAGCACCCAACAACATCCTCCCATCGCCCAGCAATCTATAATCTTCAACAGCTGCATATACTATCTCCATATCAGCCTAGTAACCAAACCACATCTGGATTTTAGCAATCACAATAAAAACAAACATATAATCCATCAAAAATATTTGCACTCAAATAAATGCAAAATAGATAAGATAGCCGGTAGAAGAGAGAATAGCTAACCAACAGTGCTCATTTCATCCCAACTCCAGCACTCAATTCCAATATTATCTAGTGAGGAAATAAAATGTCTGTCACCCGGATATAAGCTCGGAGAACTTCAATATAAAATGTGCTTGGGTTTCTTCCTTTCTATTGCATCACGTATTCAAGATAGTCTAACATGAATTATTTGTGGGATTACTTTTTGTTATTCTTCTTACACTTTTAGAGTACAAGGGCAAAGTTGGATTTCCTAAGAAATGTTTTGTTGTTTTGTTTTGTTTTGTTTTGTTTTGTTTTGTTTTGTTTTGTTTTGCTTTGCTTTGCTTTGTTTGGCATAGAACAGTGTTCTCTTTATATACATACAAGGTAGAATATCAAAAGAACATAAAAATGCTATTTAACATATTACCCCAAAAATGACATAGGACTTAGATTAGGTTAAAATAATTATATGATCATTCATATGCACAAATGAAAAACAGTTTGTAATTCAATTTGCAATGTAGCACATCTCACCACAGTGAGGGAAATGAAAATGGATGGCCTATGGGTATTCTATTATTCAGGGGATACGTTTTGATGAGCAACTTTAGCCTTTGCAATGAAAAAAATTCCTCAATTTTTAACATTGCATCAATTATGCATCATCATCATAAAGTAAGAGAATAGGGATTTTCTGTTTCTCACCTGCTTCTGAAAAAATGAATTGTCTGCAATTCAGATCCTGGCATATAAAGCACGATTTAGATAGTTCTGATTTAATTCATAGCATGATTTAATTCATAGTATTTAAATTCTGCAAACATAAGAAACACTTTTGTATATGAATCATGCACATTTGCATGATTATATATGCAGGGTTATCCATAACTAAAGGTAAAAGTTCTCCTCGCACATACGTGCTAGTCATTTCCAGTTCTAGGGAGCAGTGCTCATCTCCGTTACAGCCAAAGACATCTCCATGGTCATGTGGCCGGCATGACTAAATGCCAAAGGTGCATGGAACTCTGTTATCTTCCCACCAAAGTGGTCCCTATTTTTCTACTTGCATTTTTACTTACATGCTTTCGAACTGCTAGGTTGGCAGAAGCTGGGACAAGTAATGGAGCTCACTCCATTACGCAGTGATAGGGATACAAACTGCCGAACTGCCAACCTTTCTGATCAACAAGCTCAGCGCCTTAGCCACTGAGCCACTGTGTCCTTATTTATCCATAACTACAAATATGCAAATAATGCAGAGAAATTAATGGTAACAACTGGTCAACTTTGCTTTAATTTTGAAAAAGTTAAGCAAGACTGAACACTGTGATAGCATGGAAGTGTAATCACAAAAATATCCCAGATCACAGACTAGAGAAACATTGAAAAAACATTCTGAAGATGGCAATGGAAAACTACTGTCATATTATTATTAATATGGAATGGCAGAGCTTCCTCCATCTTTCTTAAGAGCAACAAACAAGGGGGAGTGGGGAAGTCAGGATAAAGCTTTGTGAAAAAGAAGCTTCACTAAGAAGAAGGAAAGAAAAGAGAAAGAACAAAGTGTGGAAATGTCCTAGAGATGTCCTGCTTTTAAGCATCCTCAAAAAAAGAATTCCCAACAACGGCTACCGGTTTTGGCTCTGTGATGTTTGATTAGTTTTCAAAACCGTCCATATTCTTTGGTGGCCCTTTGACCTTCTGCACATCAGTATCTTCTTTTTAACAAATGTAAGGGGATTTCCTCAATCCAGAGATAATTACTGGGGGAAAAAATCTAACCTTCCTATCAGGTGAATACAATTGGTGACTCTCTAGGGTGCTTCATACTGCCAATAGGTGCCCTGAAAGCAAATTAAGCATGATTACTTGAAAAAGATTTCTTTAATCAAATGCTAGTTCTGAAAATGTTCTGAAGGCCCCAGACAATGTAATTTGTGCATAAAGGTATGTACAATGGCCTTCAGAAAGAGTATTTTTAAATACTTAGCCATCAGGATAGGATCTATACCATGGGTGTCAAACTTGCCGCATCATGTTGCCATCACGTGTCGTACGTGACATTTTTCCACTTTGTGGAGCTGGGGTGAGCGTGGGCTGCACGTGACACATCTCGCCCGTGGACTGCCAGTTTGACATCCCTGATCTATGCCATCTTCGTGCATACATTCTCTGCATCTATTTGCAGCTTGCTGTAACTGTTTGACCAATTGCACAGGCTTGTTTTATGCTAATGCTCAAGCCCACCATTCCTCAGAAGGGAAGATAAATACACATGATAAAGCAGACAATGGGAATATTTGTCAGCATAGCTTACACATTTTTGCAGCTCTTGCCTTCGGTTATAGTGACAAGTATTTATATGTCTAAGCACTGAAGGCTAAGTACTTCCATTTGAGTCACTGAACACACATTGAAATATTATCTATCTCTGACAGCCTTCCGAGTTACCCATTAAGTGAAAATAATTCAAAGAGACTCTCTGTGCTATGCCATAATTGTTTGCTCCAAAGTAAGTACCACTTTAATTAGACTTTTTTTCTTGGGTGGCGGGTGAGAGGCTGTCCTTTGTGTTAGTTTAATTCTTGGAGATAGCCTGGACTAGTCCCTGCAGTTTTCTTGACAACGCTTTTTGGAAGTTGGTTTGCCATTGTCTTCTTCCTAGGACTGGGCCAGAAACAGTCAGCTGCTTTTCATGTCTAAGAGAGGGATTAGAACTAGCAACTTCCTGACTTCTAGCTTGGTATATTTAACTACTATACCAAACTGACTCTTTTAATGAAATATACTCCTTGATAAATGTTCCTCCAATTATTGTTTTCCTGGTGTGTTAGGGAATACAATTCCAAAATTCCAAGCTACTTTGACTAATACAGCTTCCCTTATCTGAATGTCTGTAGACATTCTCAGTCATTCAGGTCATAGTTGTCCAAAAGTGCTTTTTCAAAAGGCAACTGGACTTTATTTTTATTTTTTTGCTTGAAGACTTCTTATCCAAAAGGCTTCTTCAATTCTGACTGAATGGTTGAAGATAGAAGGATTTATATTCCTTGAAGGGTACCTTGAGGGCATAGATAAACCTCCAAGTGCCCTCAACAACTGTCAGAAAGAGTGCTAATGACCATATGACTGCAAGGAATATAAAGCTTTCCATCCTCAGTCAGAACTGAAGAAGCTTCTTGGATGAGAAACAAAATATCTTCAAGGAAAAACAAAGTCCAGTTGCCTTTAAAAAAAAGAAAAAAGCACAGCATCCACAGTTCCTGGAAACAAATGGTTTCTAACTAAGAAGATAACTTACAACAATAATGGCGCTCAGAATTTATGTCATAAGTCATGGCAGTCATTAGTAAAGGCGCCCACACAACCGACCCAATTCTACAATCTGTTTTGAGGCAGCTGTAAAGTGAATCTGGTAATTCTAAAGCAAACATGGCAGTCATACAATGAGTTAATTCATTCCTATGGGTGGTTTTTGTCAGAAACCCTCTTAAAAGGGCAGAAATTGTCAAAGCTATCATAAATTGCAGTCCTGTGACTGCAGACTACTATAACCGGCTATAAAACTGATCTGGTTGCCAAGTGCCTGTCATGTGCCATGGAGACTGGGTGACACCATCGGAACTCTGGAGCCAGGTCATAAGTAACTTTGGGAGCAGTCTGTTGTAACTTGGAATGGTCACCAAACAAGTGATTGTTAAGCAAGGACAACCTGTAGGTTGATGAAGATAATTTGGAACAATTCCTTCTACTAGGATTTCTTTACAGTTCACTGAATAAACTCTTCCCCCGTTAAACTGAAATATGCAGTGACAATAGTGAAGGATGCATATAATTTTCCGTTTGTGGTCACCATCTCAGCTTTAGTCCAGCTCATTGTTCATTCCTCAATAATGTTATTGTCTGTTCCACAAGGAAACCATGGACTTCTTTAGATGAAGTATAAAATAACTTTCTGAAGGAAAAAAAATAAAGCAAATCCAGAGAGGCCTTTTATGGAGTATTACACTTTCATCCTACCCCCACTAGGAATTCTTCCATTGCTTTCCTATTACATGGCAAGTTGACTTGGAAAATGAGTTGGTCTCAGTTGCTCAACCCTCTCAAGTTACGAATGAGACTATGCTACTCCTTTTCTATTAAGAAAATGGGTGCAGGACAAAAGGCATCTTCTTCTCAACTGTGCTCATTATTTCAATTGTCTTCCAAACCTAGAAGTCCTTCAATGGGCAAATGGCCACAAGTCTCAAATCAAACAAGATAAAATAAATTCCTTTATTTAAAAAAAAAAATACAAAGTTAGGCAAAAGCCTTTATCTTTTACCAACATCAGAATTGCAGTTTGTCTAGGATGCAATCAAAAGAACAGAGTAATTGCAACCTATAATCATTTTAAACCAAACAAGTATTAGAGAAAAAAGAGCTCAGCCTTCAAATAAGCAAATGATAAATTAATAATTGTTAATAATAGATGCTAGTCCTATTTGTTTTCCTCATTGTAGGAAGAGTAGGAGTGGCATTGTGGCCTAGCGGTAAAGATGCTTGCCTCCCTTTCGGAAGGTTGATAGTTTAATTCTGAGTAGCAGCTGATGTTTCCCTCTCAGAGCGCAAAGAGAAAATATCTGCTGCAAACTCCATGTAGCCATCAGGAAGGGCATCTGGCCAGTAAACACTCAGCTCCATTCAGTTTTCCCCCAACTTTACCCCAAATGAAGGGATTACAGGGTCGTAAAAAGGGAGTTATTGTAGGAAGGGAATAATTTAATTTAGGATGTCAAGAAAACAGGTGTCTAATGGAACCTTTTCTGACCAACAAATTTTAAAGACATATGCTTAGGTGAACCATATGGTTTGAGGTCCCCATATTTCACTAATATATGCTAACAACATATGTCAGTCTACTATGTTGTGAAGCGACAGTCTAACTTCAACAACAATAAATTCCATGGACCACTTCATTTCCCCTTCATCTTGTGTTTTGAATTTTACATTCAATCTTTCCTGACAGTTCATTAATTCAAATTTTGATGATTAGTCGAAATGTCATGGTAAAAGAACTTCCAAGAATATATTCCTCAACTGGCTAAAAGGAAGGCCAGTTACCATTCTCCTGAACAGCAATGAGGTTAATTTTTCACAGTATCACATTGTTGGAATTCTTTTTGGTAAAACCCCACTACTATTAAAAAGGCAATTTCTCTTATTTCATTTCATTTTTCATTTATTTTTTAGATGTCAATCTCATCTATTCTCTATAGCTCAAGGCAGCTAGGAAGAGAATCTTTTTTTCTTTTTAATCACCACAACAAGGTGATAAAAGGGATTGTTGGTCTAAGAGAGCATACCCTTCCATGCTGAAGTTGGGTCTCCTCAGTCCTCGTCCAGCTGCTTAAACAATACAGGTGGTCCTCAATTAACAATTGCCTTGGAGAGCAACCATTCAGTTATGATGGTGATGGAAAAGTAATTTTGCTTTCAATAACCTTATGACCTTTGCAGCATCTCTGTCTCTCAGTCTGAAATTGGACAATTCGCTGCAACCAACTGGCCAAGGTCAACTTGCCACAGCCAATTCACCATGGCCAACTCACTGGGAGAAAACTCACCATGGCCACAGGACTCACCACGGGACAAGTCACGGCGGGACAGTTCAATAATTCAATTTAATTGTTTTTAAAATTATTTTAATTTTTGTCATTTACATTTCAATTTATCCCTCCTTTGGCATCCTTTCTTTAGTGATTCTATTCCACTATTTCTTCAATAGTAGTTTAACTCTTATCCCCCAGTGAGTTGTCCATGGCGAGTTGGCCATGATGAGTTGTTCTGTGGCGAGTTGGCCACCAATGAGTTGGCTCCATCGAGTTGGCTGCAGTGAGTTGTCATAGACCTCCTTTGGTCACATGTTCACCATTGCAGTCAGTTAGTACATGTTGTCCTGTGTTTGACCCATTTTCTTTTTGCCCACACCCTTGCAAAACAGGTTCATTGCCTAAACAAGCTGTCTCCTCCTGAACTGCTTTTCTCCTTAGCACAGCTCTTCCCTAAAATGTGCTAACTGCAAGTTAACAAGCTCAATTCTGTGACCTTAATTAGCCTTCACAGCTGTTGCCTGAAATTGACAAGACCTAATCAGTTTCACATTAAAGACTTTTGTTTGCCTCCTAAGGCAAAGTCAGCTCTAGCACATTCTTTTCAGTATGTATTCCCTATTGTGTGACTGCTTGATGTCTTGTAATCTCTCCCTCTCCAAAGAATATAAATATCAATTCTCTTCTTCCTAATTATCCCAGGGGTGGGCTGAGCATTTCATAGGGTGGGGGGTGGGGAAAATGGACTACAAGATTTATCCCTTTATCTGACCCCTTGTGAGTTGAGTTCCAGGAAATCTTTTTGCCATTTGGGTTTCCAGCAGTTTGAAGTCATATCTTTCTGACACCAGAAAGCAAGGGAAAGTTGAAATAAAATTATAAGCTCAGATGCAGTCATGTGGTTTCCCCCCCCCCACTTAGTGACCTCTTCACTTAACAACCAAGTTGCCATTCTCAATTGCAATCACTAAACCAAGATTACTTATGTATCACACAGGCTGTGTGGCTTGCAGAAGAATTAAAGGATTACGTGTTCAAGTCAATCTTTCAAAATGCATATCGTTTTGTAACCAGCCGAAATATTACAAATGTGAGCAAACCTTAATGATTAAAAAAAAAAGATAAAAATGGGGATTGGGAGATATCTCTTAGATCTATATTATAAATTTCAGTTGTTTTGTGTAGGGTTTTTTGGGGGGCCAATCAATGTCTCTCAATTCAGTCCATCTTACAATACTGTTGGCTGGGGGAAAATGGATGAGGGAATGTAGAAAAATATTGAAAATTCAAGATAACATTCTCTTGATGTTTTGTGAATGCAACTCTAATGCTTGATGGGGAATTTAAGAACTCCTCAAAAATGTAAGAACTCAGAATACTTGAGATACCAAGCTAGAAGGAGTCATTTTGAATTTTGCAAGCATAATTATATTAGTATAATTATGTCTGTTATATTTGTAGGTACTGGCCAATCCCCACCCCCGCCCCCAATTCCCTGGCAAATTCCTGCATACAGACACTTTTACATCCATATTATTTTTGTTTATTTTACTATTTATTTCTGTAATGTTGAGAGGATGCAAGTTAGTTAGGAATGCAGTTAATGTGACTTAGATCATTCTCAGATTTCCTCCTCTTCTTTTCTATAAAGTTGTATTGTGTTCAAGCACCATTTCCTCCTTCTTAATGATAGGATTCATGGATCAAAAGGAACTAGCTCAGGGATGTTGTGATAACTGTGTATCAGTGGAGAAGCTATAAGACAATCTTGGACCCAGAAAGAAGAACTAATGGAGGACAAAGCCATTGTTCACAACCTAAATTGACAAGAGAATAACTAGTTGTGGGAAGCTAACCTCGCACAGACGCATATTAGGAAAATCAAGAAGAAAATGCAAAGAACTCCACATGGTGTTTGTGATAATTACACCTCTCGCATCATTGTCTTTTGGAAATGTTCCTACTCCATGACTGCTGATGTGAGCAATGTTTCTATGATTCCCTTGCAGTGGAGAGGAGCATCTGCATAAGGTCTTATTTTCTATTGTGTGAGGGAAATATTAATGGCATCATAATTGGCACTGTTTTAGAGGTATATGTAGGTTTTTAATGAAGCTCGGGAGAATAGTTTTTCTCTATGTTCAGATTGCTCTTATTTTTCAGACATAATAGCTCTTACTCCCATTATCCTGATCTTGATGAAACAGTTTTACGGCTTTATATCCCTGTAAAGGATGCTGAGTGAATTGTTTAGCCTGATTCAATATTTCAGGGTTCAGAAGTCTAGATGTTCTCAGTTGATGAGGAGAGTAAGACACATTGTGCTTCAAGTTAAGATGTATGTATGTATGTATGTATGTATGTATATGGAACATTACAGTACAGGCATTTCAAGTAGTCCTTGTTGAACAACCACTTGTTCATTGATGGTTTGAAGTTACAGCAGCATTGAACAAGGAGGACTATAACAGATCCTTGTGGCTGTCACAATATTTCTGCAGTCACATAATAGTGATTCAATGCTTGGCAGCTGGCTTGCAGTTGCGATGTTGCAACATCTTGCACTCACAAGATAACAATTTGCAATCTTGACTACCAGCTTCTGACAAGCAGTTACTGGGGAAGCCAGCAGGAGGTCTCAAATGGCAATCACATGTCGGCAGAATGCTGCAACCACATTGGATTTGCCTAGTGATGACAACTGGGACTGCCACAACTGCATGTCCCTGCCACCTTCTGGGATGTTTTCTTGACTATTCAGCTTATGTCTTGGTATTTCCTATGAAAACTTATTCAGCTTAACTTTTTGATATCAGTCACACTCTTTTAAACAAAGTTTAGTGTTGGCCTATTTACTTAGTGTTTACTTAGATGTCCAAATCCAGAAGGAACCACTTGATGGGAGCAGTGGGTTTTTGCTGCCTTCTATTGGCTCTCTGGATTTTTGCAGCCCAGATATGGTATCTATACAGTATTTTATCCATTCCTTTCATACTGGATCTGGAATGTATTATGTTATATTGATTTATAAGTGCTGGAGCTGCAAAGGCTCTTTAGATATTATCAATCAATCACTCAATCAGCTGGTTAGCTTTTCTACCTGACTTCCAAATTTTCTTTCTGTTATGACAGGGCTTCAGTGCTGTACCCTTGGTGGCAAAGTTCTGAGGGATCATGTTCTAGCTATGAGTGGAGGCAAGTTGAGTAGGACAAATGACAGCATTAGGCAATCCCCCAACTCTTACACATAATGTTTAAGCATATATACATGTATGGATATGTAGGTCTAGGTGTGTTCGGGTCTTTTCCCGTGTAAGATTAAGAGTATCTTGGTGATGTTTCGGCGAGGTCCCACTCGCCATCCTCAGGCTGGTGCTTTCAGCTTTGTGCCAGTGCAAGCACCAGCCTGAGGATGGCGAGTGGGACCTCGCCAAAATGTCAGCAAGATACTCTTAATCTTACATGAGAAAAGACTCGAATGCACCTAAACCTACATACCTGTACCCGTGAAAATCTACGAAAACATGTATGGATATGTATACATGAGTGTGCGTGCACACAGATGTGTACTTAAACAAATTATTGTGTTAACATGTTGACTGCAGTTAAAAATATTGTTGCTTTCTTCCTAATAGAAATGGAAAGATTATAGTTGCAATCATTAATGCTCTTTGTTTGGAGTAACTCCTGCTTTTCTCCAGAAGAATATGCACAGGATCAGAATATTAACCAAAAAAACAACAACCCACAGCTAATTCATTGCCATCCTACCATATGTAGAGTTTCCATGGCAACTCTATACTTAATGTCATTCTGAAATGTATGATAAACAAAGTTCCAAAGTTACAGTCCTATAGATAAATCATTTTGAGGAGAGAGGGGGCATTTCTTTCTTTTGCTCTTCTATACAAAACCTTTGCAATTAAGAGCCATGCTGCCTAAGTTCATCAACAGATATGATTATCTGGAACAAGCAGATATTGAGTTTTCTACTATTTCATTCATATCTCTAGGACAGAGATGGCAGGAGGCAAGAAACACCAAAACCAGGAGGGTATCTCTCCTGGGTAACAAATAACTCAGCAATGAGACTTGATTGGCTTTTAGGAAAAATTGGGTTAGCCTAGCTCAGGTATGCATAATCTGCCTTTATTTTTCAGACTTCCCAGAGTAGTAGAGGACCAACTTTATGGGCCTTATTTTGTTTGTGGGTTTTTACAAATCTTGTTTTGTTTTATTTTGTTTGGGCTGGGGGTGGGGTTGCGCTTCAAAAGACAAATAGGAGCTTCAGACTTTGCAGGAACTTCAGGTTCCTATTTTAACCCGTGAGGCTCTCCACCCTTTCTCTTTGCAATGGATCCTAGCTCCATCTGCTTTTTGAACACACACATTCAATACGTAATGAAACGTCTGATGTACCTCTTGAAGTGGCAGATGTTTACACCAGGACTATATCCTACTCTCTGGATGTCCTTCACACTAGAACCTTAAGGTCAACCATTGTCTCTGACCAGGCTATATTTGAAGATATGGTTGCTGCGTACAACTATGTGTCATTATTATTATTTTTTATTGCACTATTGCATAGTTTATACCTTTCCAGGGGACACTTTCATAAAAGTTCAGTATGAGTGGCTACATAAATGTTTCAAATAAAATAAAAAATAAATAAATAAGATGCAACAAGGGAGCAAGAAATAAGGCCCAGATTATTTATAAGATCCAGATTAGACTGCTGTTGTAGGTTTCTGATTCTATCTTTTATATAATTGTATGTATGTACGTATGTATGTAGATATATACTCCATTATATAAATTGATTTGTCACTCATTGTGTTGCCTACTGACCTTTTATGGCCTACTAAAGTTCTTGTGGGACATTTATTACTAAATGTAGTGGTTATTAATTTGTTTCTGTATTCCTAACCCTGATGACCATTTAAAGAAAGAGTTCAACACACTTCAAAAAAGGAAATGAGTTCTTCATTCTTTCCTCCCCACCCCCAAGATGGCCCACTTTAAGCTGAACCTACTTGGAAATGAAAGTTAGATATGTACAATTTATGGGAGCCATACTTCTGCTGGGGCCTTTCAACCAAAATGAATGTCATAAAGCAGACATCCATAATTGCAGTATCTAGGGCTATTTTAAAAAACAGGAAAGTGATTTGAAAGAAATTGGCCTATTTAACACATACCTCAGTAAAGATCTGTTAAAAATTAATATACAGTATATGTTATGCATATTTTATTTTTCATCCCAATAATCTTTCAAATGAGTTAATGCCTAAAGGAATATAGCCTTAAACATTAAAAACCAAACTCTACCATGAAAACAATCATGGTGATGTAAAAAAAGTTCTATTGTAATTATCCTCTGTGCTGTCAACCAATAGAGTGACCGATGAGTAAGACAGTTAGGAAACTGGGAAAGTTAACTTTTTTTTAGTTCTTTTCCTTTTTTAATGGAAAGTTTTTGGTATGAATTGGTTAGCTTTTTTATCATATTTCAATATCACTTACACTGGTATTTATAGAACATTGGAGGGGGTGAGGTTTACAATAATGAAATGTATGCCTCCCAAGTCACTTCTCAAACTCTGCAGCTTAGTGATAAATCACATGATTTGCCTCCAGCTTTTAGCATCTCCAGTTACAAGGATGACAGCGTGATAATAGGAGACATGAGATTCTGGTCTGCAAATGAAACGTTGGAAACCAACAACCTTATCAGAGAATGTAGGCCATAGAGTATATTAGATAGATGTAGAGTCAAACATAATGGTAATAAAGAACAAAGCTGTAAGCACTGTGAAAACTATTCTACCCCTCCTGTTAATAAAGGAATCTAATTTGTCATCAAAACTGAAGTAAGATCCATCTATTTGGGTTTCATTTTGACACTTATTTATGCCACCAGAATCAGAAAGATTCTTGGTAGCTTACAACAATACAAACCTAAAAACAATACAGATTAAAAGCATTTCAGTAAAAGATAAAATTAACAATAGGTATCATTTTAGCCATTTGACAGCATAAGATAGCACCAGCTGTCATCCATTCCCAAAAGTCTTTTGGAATAAACCGATTATGACCTCCCTTCAAAAAGAAACCAGATTTGGCAATGATCTGTTCTCCAAAAAGAGAATATCATAGCAGAAAAGCCAAGTCTTTCTTTACCTAACAACTTCATGACATGTGAACTGGAATATGTACCATTCATATCTATACCAAGTGAATCAGTCAATACCTAGAAGCCAACTCAAGCAGGCTGGATCAATCATTTCTACCAAGAAAAGCCAATTCTACAAGCACATAGACCAATTTATTTATTGTTTTATGCTTTTTACATTTATGGTTTTTACAGGTCAGAAACAGTACTTTGTATTGTATCCCACAGTCTTCCAGCAACTAGCAGAATAACTCAGGTATAGTGACTTTCATCAATCAGCATATAGGACATCACAATGTAGCACCAGTTGCATCTTGAATAGTTTTCAGAAGAAATCCAGTGTGGAGTGAATTGTAAAAGATACTAAGGATGGTGAGAAGGGCATTGGTTACCCTCACCAGGTCTCTGATTTCAATTAGGGCTGCAACTGGAACATCAGTGGAAGATGGGCAAACTTTCCCCAGACATGACTTCTATTTGCAATGTATTTCTTTATTTTATTTTTTATTTTATTTGTTTGTCAAGCATGTATGAGAAAACAAGTATAAGTATGAACATTAACATATAAACATATAAGTATAAATAGGTATAGGATATGCATAATAAATGAGTACGAATAAATGGGAGCAGAAGAAGAGGGACAGTAAATAAGTATACGCTGCACTTATACACACACCCTTACAGACTTCTTAGGAATGGAGTGGGGTCCATGGTAGAGAGTTTAAGGTTAAAGTTTTGGGGGTTTGAGGATGTAACAACAGAGTCAGGTAGTGAGTTCCAGGCATTGACCACTCTGTTGCTGAAGTCGTATTTTCTACAATTGAGATTGGAGCAGTTTACTTTGAGTTTGTATCTATTGTTTGCCCATGTATTATTGCAGTTGAAGCTGAAGTAGTCGTTGACAGGTAGGATGTTGTAGCGGACAATTTTGTGTACTAAGCTTAGGTCAGATTGTAGGCGGCATAATTCTAAGTTGTCTAGGTTCAATATTTCAAGCCTGGTGGCATAAGGTATTCTATTGTGAGCTGAGGAGTGGAGTACTCTTCTCGTGAAATAACTCTGGACTTGCTCAATTGTATTAATGTCCGTTATATAGTGTGGATTCCAGGCAGATGAGCTGTATTCGAGAATTGGTCTGGCGAAGGTTTTGTATGCCCTGGTTTTCAGTTCAATGTTTGCAGTTCAATGTTAATTTAGCGGTGAGTATGAATTCAAAAGGATACTGAAGTTGTGCATCTGCTTTTTCAGCATAAGTATCTTCTTATCCAGAATGATCTCTGGATAAAGATCAATTCTTGTTTATGTTTGGGTTCAACCTCAGCTTCTGTAATGGCATGAGGGGAAAACCCTGGGAGATGGGATGAAGAGCTTCTGCCTAGTCACATAAAAGACAGCATGGCCAGTGAAATTCTAACAAGGGGACTAAAAAGGAATTGAAGGAGTAGGTCAGGTTTAGCTTTCAAAAGAGAAGATTACAGTACAGGCCATGAAACATGGATTCAGGGCAGAGGGAAAAAAAAGACTCCTCAACAGTGAGAGCAGTTTTATGGTGGATCTAATGATGCCAGGAAATAGTGGGTCCCTTTCATGACATAATGAACAGGCAGAGGTTACATAACCACCTGTTACTGATACTTAATTGGGATTCCCCTGCAAAGCAATAAATTGCATTTGATTGCTTAAATGGCCCTTCCACTCTATGATTTTGCCAAATGACCCACTAAAATTCATTCATACTTTTTGCACATCTAAATAAACACGATTTGTACAAACCCACCACTGTGATCTTTGTATAACTTGTATTTTCCTCAGTTCAGTTAGTTGCCTTATACTTGAGGAATTAAAGCCTATGCGCCAAAAATCCCATTTAACTCTTTCTACAATACTGCCCTCTTGTGTTATGAAACTTTAATAGTTTTGCCACATGAGTAACGTTGCCACACTTTCATCGTTTTGCTTAATAGGAATTATTCGCTAACCAAATTGTATGTTAATTGTGTTCAAGTAAATTACCCTAATTTCTTTTTCTCCCACAAAATAAGTGAAAATAATAATTATTACAATAACTGTTGACCATAGCCATCATTAAAAGTTGTGTCCATAGCAAGATGGCAGATGGAGCACCACAATCCAAGTCCTGCCCTTTTTGTGTGTATATCAATGTCACACACACATTCAAAATGATGGGTTTTGCAGTTGTGAGACCAACACTGTTCTCTAAACAATTTTGATGCCCTTGTTGTTCCTGCTGAAATAACTGTGAAATGCAGTCTTTTTGTGATTTCTGGCATTGGTTTCCAAGCTTTGAGGAGCAATATGGAGTAAAAAATTGTCTACCATCTGTCTTCGCAAGCCAAAGCATTATCTTTCATTTTTGTTTTCATTTTTATAAAAGTAAGCAGCTAGAAAAGATAACAGAAAGGTATGTATATTGTCTGCTTCAGGGATCAATTATCTTTTGAAGTGCTTCTTACCATTTTTTTTTTAATGTTGTGATTGAAACATCATGACATAGCCAAATCTTGTAAGATTTCAATTTAACAGCATGAGATGCCATGATATTTTTCATGAGAACAATATTTTTGGCATTCTTTGAAGAAGTTTTGTGAGAATTCCAACCTCATAAAGTGTTTTGCTATTCAAAAGATTCATTTCAAGTAGTCCTCAACTTACAGCTGTTTATTTAGTAACCATTCGATTTACAACAGCACTGAAAGAAGTGACTTATGATTGTTTTTCACTCTTAACGACTGTTGCAGTATCCTTATGATCACATGATCAAAATTCAGAAGCTTGGCAACTGGCACGTATTGATGCCAGTTGCAATGTCCCAGAGTCATGTGATCACCTTTTGTGATCTCCTCACAAGCAAAGCCAGATTCACTTAACAACCATGTTACAACTACATTGATTCATTTAACAGCTGTGGCAAGAATGTTAAAATGGGGCAAAATTTAAATTCGCTTAACAACTATTTTGCAATGGAAATTTTGGGCTCAATTGTGCTTGTAAGTTGAGAACTATCTGTACTTTTTTGTAGAGAAGTTCATAGTTAGAATTGAAGAAAATGTTCGGTGATCAGTCTGTAAATACCAGTTACAACCAGGAAGGAAGAAAGGAATGAGAAAGAAATGTAAGATTGCTCTGATTTGATTATTTAGCATGGGATGTATGCAGGGGGTGGGCCACTGTGGGTTCACAGGGGTTCAGGAGATCCTCTAGCTAAGATTCTGCACAATTTAGAAACCCCCCCAATCCCACTCCTGGGTGGCCCCACCCACCCCACCCCCTCCCAGAGTCCCCACACGGCCAGTTTTGGATGTAGGCAGGGCACACGTAGAGGCTCAGGGAGGGCAAAAAATGGTCCTCCAAAAAGTTCAGGAAGGCCAGAAATGGGCCCATTTCCAGATTCCAGAGAGCCTTTGGACCCCGGGGAGGCCATTTTCATCCTTCTGGAAGCGTGAGGAAAGTCTCTACAGCCCAGGGATTAGGCCATGCCCACCATGGCCACGCCCACCCAGCAACTGGGCAGAGAACCCGTTGCTAAAATTTTTGAAGCCCACCCCTGGATTATATGGCAGTGAATCTTTGTTAGGCTTTCAACATGTGCTTATTATATCCTGCAATAATAAGTGAGAGTTTATGCCAGTTATTCTAATGGTGGACATTTCCTGATGTGGCTTTTCTCAAATACTGTCTAGGGGTGTTAGTTGTCTCATGATGACTCTCTCTAGTTTTAGCGGTTGCTTGAATATCATCTCTAGTAGCAGAGGTGGTATTCAGCAGGTTCTGACCAGTTCTGGAGAATCGATAGCGGAAATTTTGAGTAGTTTGGAGAACTGGCAAATACCACCTCTGACTGGAGATTTTACAGTATCCTTCCCCTGCCATGCCCATCAAGCCGTGCCCACCAAGCCACGCCCACCAAACCAGTAGTAAAATTTTTTGAATCCCACCACTGAAGAGAAGTAATGGTTCCTCTCTGTAGTGTCAAACCACATTTAAGAATACTATACCCAGTTCCAGGTACTGCATTTCAGAAAGACACTGAAAAATTGTGTTGTGTCTGATGGACAACTAAAACAAGGGAAATACAATATAGCCAATTTTAGTTAAAAGATGGTAAAAATAACGGACTGGTTGGGAATTAAGTAAGGGGTTTCACTCTCCCTCACCAACGACCTGGGTGAAGATCCATGTTTTCATAACTATTCTAATCAAGATCAAAATGAGACATCTAGATCATTCTAGAAGATTCATCCCAGAGGGCAGGTGGTTCGACAGAGAAAGTGTGCTTCCAGTGTCCCAATAGGTAACATTTTTTAATTGAAGTAACCTGGAGACTGCCAACCCTACGAGACTGAATAGGTCAGGCAGATACTACAGTATTGGAGACAGGCAGTCCCTCAAGTCACCTTATACCAGGTAAGGCTTTATTGTAGGTAATGACCAACACCTTGAACTGCAGTAAAAGCAAACTGGCAACCAAGGTAGCTTATGAAGGAGAGGTGTTACGTGGGCATACTGAGGCTTGCCCATCACTGCCCATGTTGCTGCATTGGGAATAGGGCTGAAGATTCTGGGCAGTCTTGAAAGGACAACCCATGGAGACTAGTTGTTGTAGTAGTTGAGCTATGTGGTGATCAGGGCATGAGTGATTGTCTGAAGGGCCTCTCAATCTAGAAAAGAATGTACTAGGCACACCAGTTGGTATGTTTTTTTAATTTGTGAAGCTTCTTCTCTGGTAATATTGAACTGCAAACCAGGGCATACAAAACCTTTGCCAGACCAATTCTTGAATACAGCTTATCTGCCTGGAATCCACACTGTATAACGGATATTAATACAATTGAATGAGTCCAGAAGTATTTCATGAGAAGAGTACTCAACTCCTCATCTCACAATAGAATACCATATGCCACCAGGCTTGAAATTTTGGACAACTTAGAACTATGCCGCCTACAGTCTGACCTAAGCTTAATACACAAAATTGTCTGCTACAACATCCTATCTGTCAATGACTATTTCAACTTCAACCACAATAATATATGGGCAAGCAATAGATACAAACTCACAGTAAATTGCTCCAAACTCGACTGCAGAAAATACGACTTCAGCAACAGAGTGGTCAATGCCTGGAACTCACTACTTGACTCTGTTGTTACATCCCCAAAACTTTAACCTTAAATTGTCTACTGTGGACTTCACTCCATTCTTAAGAGGGGGCGTGTAAGTGGGGCATGTAAGGGGGCGTGCATAAGCGCACCAGCATGCCTACCATCCCTGTCCTACTGTTCCCATTTCTTCTTTCTCATTCATTATGTATGTATCTATACCTGTTTATATTTATATGTTTATATGTTATGTTCATACTTATACTTGTTTTCTCATACATGCTTGACAAACTAAACTAAATAAATAAAATAAAATAAATAAAATATGTAAGAACTGCGAGTGCAGCAATATGCCCTGGTTGGGTTAATGATTTCTAAAGTACCTTCGAAACAAGTTTTATTCCACAGTTTACATTTGAGCTGTGCAGATGAAGAAAGAAG
>NW_020769337.1:14256542-14280608 GCF_900518735.1 Pseudonaja textilis | reverse complement strand
CACTCATAGTCTTACCCCATTATTTTCGTGGGCAAGATCTGAAGAAAATCTAATAGGCCTTGTGATCAAATTTGTGGCTGTGTACAGCACTGTAACCTACTTCATCTAAATGTATTCAGTATTTCTCTACAGATTTTCTCCATCAACGTGAAAGATGCTAGTAATGGACAAAGGCTGGGTTAGCATCATATGCACTCCATTTCTCTTGACTAAGTTGAATATATTGGCTTTTGAAATAGGCTGTTATCTATTAGCATCTGTTGTATAATTCTACCTTTTTCCTGATTTAGAGATTGTCCGAGCAATGACATATGTGATTGACCGGGGAATGACAATGTATTGGGGGACTTCGCGCTGGAGTGCCATGGAGATTATGGTAATTTAGCTTTTTAGGAATGAACAATAATCAATTAATTCACATTTAATTAAACATCAAGAATAGTCTGGCATGAAATAGCTGTGCTTCTATGGTCTGACTTTTTTGAGCCATGTACATGATGTTGCCATCAAATATTTTCCTCTTGTATTTTCATTGTAGGAAAACATCAAAATATACAAACATTAGTACCTACATCTCCTATGTTATCACTTTTGAATAAATTGTAGAAACATTGGAATTGGACCAAATGTTGACTCGTTCTACAATTCTTCCTCTGTTCCCCAAAGCCAGAAGAATGACCAGCAGGGCATCTGCTTATAGGGATTAACAATGCATCAGTGAGATGCACGATTAATTTGACAGACCTAAATCTTCTTCGTGCGTTCTTCTTCCTTCATTTGTATGTTCCTATAATTATTTTGTAATTCAAGAGCTGTTTCATACACAGTTAGCCAGCAACTGAAGCTACACTTGCTTTTTAAAATGTAGCTTTTTAATTTATCATTTCCATAGTGCGTTCATGGCAGCTACTGTATATAATTGTCCATATAATGTGCTTTTGTCCTTAATGCGCACAAATTTTTGCAAATGTTGTTTTGTCACCCATGAGAGAATGCTATCTGCAGGGATTTTTTACAATTTTTAAAAAACCCTATCAGATCATTCAGAGCTGTGCTTTTTTCATTGTTCAAAATATTTTTAATGTATTCACCAAGTAAATCGAGTGTCAGATCTTTAATAAATATGCCTGAACAAGGAATGAAAAACAGTGGCTTTTATTGATGTATGATTTTATGCCTGAGGAATTTTCCCTTCTAATGTATTTTTCTTTTGTTGCTGATTCTCAACAGGAAGCATATTCAGTAGCAAGACAGTTTAATATGATCCCACCAGTATGTGAACAAGCAGAATATCACCTTTTCCAAAGAGACAAAGTTGAGGTTCAGTTGCCGGAATTATACCACAAGATAGGTAATGTACCAAGGCAGCCACTTTCATAAAAGATTGAGAAATTAATCCTTTTTATGTCCAAAGTGTATACTCAGAGACAGTGCTTGTCCCCTACTGTTTAATCATTATCACAGGTATATAAATCTTTGCCTAGAAAAATTATCCCTACACAAAGAAGGAACTGACAGCACTTCTTCACGATTGCCGCAGCTTTTTTCTATCATATATCAGAACTACAGGTGTTCATTTTCTCACTCCTTAAAGGGCTAAGATTAGAATTTTTTTAATCCCGCCTGTATTACTTTTATAAATAACTCAAACCTAATGTTCCTTCCTCTTCCTATTTTCCCCACAGTAACAAGACTATGAAGTGAATTGGCTGAGAAAGAGTGATTGAGGGTGTAAGTTCGTTCACTGCTTGGGTGTAGGATGAGGGTGAAGGTTCGTTCTCCAAGCTTGTGGGTTGGTTTCCGAATGTTTTGTTACTAGGCGAGGTAACATCTTCAGTGGAGTTTAGAGGATGTCAGTGTCAGTGTTCTTCTGTTTATAAGGATTTCAGGTGTGGGTTTGTCAAGTGAAGGTCTTGTGATGGGTGAGCTATGAGTCACGAGTCAATAGAAGAATACTGACATCCCCTAAACTCCCTTGAAGATATGCCTACCCTGATAACAAAACGTTTAGAAACCAACCCACAAGCTCGGAAAACATTCACCCTCATCCTACACCCAAGCAACAGTTATTAGCCGCTGTTGCAAAGAGTGATTGGCTCAAAATCACCTAGTCAACTTTCATGCCTAAGACAGGAATAGCACTCACATCTCCTGGTTCCTAGATTGGTGCCTTAATCATTAGATCAAACTGGGTGCAATCCTAAATTTGTGAGAGGACTGGCATTTCTCTTCATTGAGATAATGAATTGAATTCAGTGAATTGCACAACAGCTTTATTCTGGTCTTTGAGGTTCCCCACATGGGATTGGGGCTTGGATCCAAGTGGGATAAAACCATATTCATTTTATATATTTTGCATTACTTTGAAAAATGCCTAACCTCTTTCCTGATTGAACATTTTCTAAGTCTCAAAGTGCTGTAACTGTTCTTAGATAAATTTGGGGGGGTGGACTTTTATTGTTTGGGTTTTTTTAAATGGTTTGTGTTAATTTAAATGTTTCTTCATGCATTGGTTATTTTGTAGGAGTTGGAGCAATGACTTGGTCTCCACTTGCTTGTGGAATTATCTCAGGAAAATATGCCAGTGGAGTCCCTGATGGATCAAGAGCATCCTTGAAGGTATTTGTCCCAAAGCTACCTGGGCAACCTGCCTCACAAGAGCTTCACCTGAGTCCCTAACTACTTTTGTCCCCAGAACCATGCTTTCTACTTACTATAAACAAATATATGACAATATAGGATACAAGGGACAATAGGTATCCTGGTCTCTAGAAGAAACCTCAGCTTTCCCATTGTCTCTTATTTCATCTCTTGGTTTCTTTTCCCATCAGATTTCACATATGAAAACTGAATCTGTTCCTTACATTGTTTTTATATTCTGACAAGATGGCTTCTCTTTGAACTTTTAACTTTCATCCTTATATTTTGATCTAGTAATCATGATCTCTCCATAATCTGAATCAGAAAATATCCTGGTTGGCTGGATTTCACTTCTCTGTCTTCTATTTATTAATATATAGCTAGGTTTATTCCAATACGGTTCATTTGGTGATGTCTGTTTGAAGAGTTTATGTTGCTTGAAGTAAGAGTCAACAATAAACAGATTTTCTTTGCAAAACTCTGCCCATCTCACCTGTATTATTGCATTTATTCAGTCAATCAATCAGTCAATCTATAATATTTATTCAGTCAATGACCAGCAAAATTTATTCAATAAGACTCTGACTGTATTTCCAGGATCTTTTGCGAGTTTTTGCATTCTAAACATCCATTCATGGCACTGTGTTGTTTCTAGATGTTGCAGTTTAACATTTTGCTTTTTCCAATAGAATTTCTCAGGCTCTTCAATCACTGGATCACATTAAATGCATGTATCAGTCTAAGATTAATGTCGACGGGTAGCCATTTAATTCTATTAGATAACATCCTATCATTTATTGGATTATAGCTGAGCTCATACGTCACAGTATTTTTTAAAAAATATTATTGCCACTCCATTTTTTCACATTTGTGTCATGTCTGAATCATCTAATCAACTGATATAAAGTGGCTTACTTCAGGCCATTCACCCATTCATAGAATATTCCAACTCAATATACTTCATCCCTGTTTTCATTTTTGCTTTTTAAAAAATTCTCTCATCCAACTATCTGTATTTTTACAAGTACTTATGTGTAATTGTAAACAAAGAACTCCTGTTTTAGAACTGGCACTATCAGTGACCAGATTCTTCTGGCTTTAGTCTGACCACATCATCACTTTGAGTTGTGAAAGTTCAACATTTCCCCCAAGTAAAGACATGCCTTCGAACCTGGAAATCTTGTCAGTTGACATACAGACTTGTCTAGATATTTTGCCCATGTCTAGACAATTTTCTTGGCAACAATGTAAAAAATGTAAAAATTGCTATTTTAAATGACCCAATGCATGACAGTTATTGTGGTATATTCAAAAGCAGTCTTTACAGCTTCCCAGCTTGTTGTTTAAGTCAGATAGGCTGCTCCACACAAGAGATTAATAGAAAAATGGTTTTGTTGTGCTTAGCTCAGATTAAGTATGTGACTTAAACTTACCTCACATCCTCCAACCATTCTTGTTAGAACAATTTTATTCGTGATTGCTAGTCATTGTATGTGGCTAAAATTGTGCAAACCTTTGGGGAAAAGTGTATTTTTGAGGTTTGATGGCTAATAACCAGGGGTGGGATCCTACTGGTTCGGACTGCTTCTATAGAGCCGGTTGTTATGATCCTGCGCTGTTCGGAGAACTGGCAAATTGTGCCCTGGCTGGCCCCGCCTCCTCCACCTTCCCCTCCCGTTCCTACCCAGTCAGTTCTTATCGCGCATGCGTGACATTGCGCGCATGCCCAACATCACTGACCACATTTCCCCCTCCCAGTCACTCCCCTCCCAAGGATCAGTGTTCCAATGATCAGCTGTGGCAGGATCCCCCTCGCTGTCTTACTGCTTCACCCAGGAGGCGCCTCTGAGGCCCAGGAGGCAGCCCCTGTGCTCCATTTTTTGCCTTCCTGCGTCTCAGGCAAACCTCCTGGGAGCAAAAACACCCCCTAGGAAGTTTCTCTGAGGCCCAGGAGGCCCAAAAATGGAGCCCAGGGGGTGCTGGGCTCCAGGGAAGCCTCATGGGAGCAAAAATGACCCCCAGGAGGCTTCCCTGAGGCCCAGAAGGCAAAACTTGGGGGGGGGGTGTTGCAAAAAAAGAAGCCACACCCACCCAGCCAAATGGCCACACTCATCTAGCCATGCCCACTTAGCCACGCCCACAGAACCAGTTGTTAAAAATTTTGAATCCCACCCCTGCTAATAACACCACTTTTTTTTTAGAGTAGTACCATGAAATTATATATCAATGGAAAGATAACTTAATCAAGAATATAATGCAACAAGGTTTGTTCAATTATCTGTATTCTATGAAAAGGTATAGCCAAATAATCAGAAGAAGGAAGCACAACTTGCTTAAATTGATATCAGGTAGCTTTACTTCATCTGATTGTAGCCAATGAGCGTGAGTGTTTAGAGAGCCAATCAGGTGTCATCTTGTTTTGGCAGTGAGCCAATCAGATCACAGTAGGATTCATTTATTGTTGTCATGAATTGAAGCTGAGAGGGGGACATTTGTCTGTGTTATGTGATCGCTATCAAGTTGATTGGATTTTTTGTGTTCTTTCATTAAGTGAGCTTGTAAAACATAATAACATTAAAGTAATGGTGCAAAGAGTTGACTGTTCACCCAGAAAGTGACGTAAAATAGTATTAAGTGAAGAAGGCTACAGTTATAAAGAAATTAGAAGAAAAATTGGTGGAAACTTAACCAAAGGTGGCATTTCTAAGTTTTTGAAGAGGTATAAGGAGACTCAGTCACTACAAAACCACACTGGTAAAGGCAGGAAAAGGTGCACAACAGCAAGTGATAGAAGAATTAAGAGACTGTGCCTACATGACAGAAGAAAATAATCTGGGTATATACAAGATGCAATGCAATGCGAAGTTGAGGGCAAGGACCGTTTGGCGCAGACTGCAGGAATTTGGCCTAAAATCTAGAATTCCATGAAAAAAGCCACATTTATCTCTCAAACAAAGATTGAAAAGAGTAAACTGGGCTAAAACCCATGTTATCTAGACAGAGGAACAATGGGACAGTGTTATTTGGAGTGATGAGACCAAGAACTCTCTGTTTGGTAGTGATTGCATAAAATACATAAAGAGACATTTCTCCAAAAGGTTTCCACAATTTTGGCCATTAGTGTAATATAACTTCCTTTACTAATGATATCAGTGAAAAATCAAACTATGATTAAAACATCTGAGTCTTTCTGAATGTAGAACTACAGTTTTCAGCAACCCCCACCATTAGCCAAATTGGTTAGAGCTATTGGGAATTGCCTTCAACATCTGGAAGATCATAAATTTCCTATTTTTGTTCTGTACAATAGCAACATGCTCACAAACATGCAAACTTTGCTTAATAATAACTATTGTTCTTTTTCTGTGTGAGTGTAAATCAAGATTGATTGGTAAATGTATTGATTCAGTATGTTGAAAGAGCCAGAAAGTGACTTCATTCAGTAACCTCTGTGGAAATATAGTATAATACATACATTTTCTGATAAAGCTTGTGTATGTATAGTACACACAGTACATTTTCTGATAAAACTTTGAAATAACAGTGATGAGCAAAACGAAGGTGAGAGATTAAGGGCTGATATAAACCAGACTTCTCCAATGTGGTGCCCCTTATATGTGCTGAACATCATTATATATAATTCTCAGCTAGTGTGGCAACAAGGTAGAAATTCTGGGAGTTGAAATTCAGACGTGGACTTAAATTGTTTTTTTTATTGTGTTTTGATTTGCTAGTGCTATCAGTGGCTAAAGGAGAAAATTGTGACTGAGGAAGGAAGAATGCAACAATCAAAGCTGAAAGAACTTTTCCCAATTGCTGAACGCCTTGGATGTACACTACCTCAGCTAGCAGTCGGTAAGGGATTTGGGGATTCGCCCCCACCCCATCCCCAGTTCCTAATTATTTTTTATCTCTGTGCTCAGTGATACTTAGCTGTGTTGACATTATGAGCTTGTTCTCATGTACCATGTTAATCCAACAATACGGCCTCCCCCAATAGGAAGTCCCAGCATGTTTTATAGGCATAAAATCAAATTAAGCCCCTCCCCCCCCAAATTAAGGCCTATATTAAACATGCGAAATGGGGGGGAATGGCCAGGGGGGCCTTGCCGTCAGGAAGTACTTTTGTTGCATACCCGCATATGGTGCTGCCTGCGTTGACTTCGGCGTTGGTGGGGCACTTCGTATTGGGAGACCTTCCGCCACCATTGCTTTCCCTTCTCCCTGTGCTGCCGGCATTTGGCGCAGCCACACACAGCCAGCCAGGGCTCCTCCCTGCAACCGGAGCCTGGCGGAGACACTCGGCTTCAGGCGCTCCTGTCACCGCCTTCCCTTCGCCTTCGAAGGCAAATTCAATTCTTTTAAAAATGACGCCCTACTACCGGTATGACAAAGCCTCCCCTGCCCGAGAGGGCAGTCCAACCCCACATGGGGAGGCAAAGCTCCCGGGGCCACAGTGCAGGATCGGCCCACCCCGGGAGAAGCGCCCAGCCGCCATCCCTGCCTGGCGCCGGGCAGAGCGGACAGAGCTATGCCTGGGACGCCCAACGCAGCTGACAGGCGGGCCCTCCTGCCTGGCAGTGGAGCTCTCGCCAAGGCAGCGAGTGCCTCCCTGTCGGACCCTCCGCTCATCCTGCCAGGGCCGCGCTAGAGCCGTGCGGGCTGGGCAGAGCCAGGAAAGCAAGCCGCAGGTGCATGCCTGCCTGCCAAGCGAAAGAGCCGGGACGACTCAAGCTTGACTTCCATCCCAGGTCCCTCCAGCCCGAAGCCAAAGGGGCCAGTGGGAGAGGCTGCCCAAGGCAGTGATTGTGCCCATCCGTCCGCAGACAGGGAGACAAGGGGATGGCAGCGCTGCTTCCCTGGCCAGCAGGTCTGGCGGAGAGAGCCCGAAGCCGCCTGTCCTTTCCACCCCTCGCCTAGCCCGTCCCCATCCCCACGCATCTCCAAATGTGCCAGCAGCTCCAAACGCTGCAGCAGCATGGGCATTGGGCAAAGGTGCTCACTTGGCGGGGCTCAGCTCAGAGGAGAATGAGGCGCAGGCCGTCGCCTTGCCTCCCTGTCCACAGATGAGTGGGCGCTATCACTGCCTCAGGCGGCCTCTCCCGGTGGCCCTTCAGGTTCGGGCTGGAGGCACTTGGGAAGGAAGCCAAGCTCGGGTTGGCCTGGCTCTTTTGCTTGGCAGGCACACCCATGGCTCGCTTTCCCGGCTCTGCCCAGCCCGCACAGCTCTGGCACGGCCCTGGCAGGATGAGTGGAAGGCCCGGCAGGGAGGCACTCACTGTCTTGGTGAAAGCTCCACTGCCGGGCAGGAGGGCCCACCAGTCAGCTTTGCGGGGCGCCCCAGGTGAAGCTCTTCACGCTCTGCCTGGCGCCAGCAGGGATGGTGGCTGGGTGCTTCTCCCGGGGTGGGCCAATCCTGCGCTGCGGCCCCAGGAGATTCGCCTCGCCATGTGGGGTTGGGCTGCCCTCTTGGGCAGGGGAGGCTTTGTTGTACTGGTAGTAGGGTGTTGTTTTTAAAAGAATTGGCTTTGCCTTCGAAGGCGAAGGGAAGGCGGCGACAGGAGCGCCTGAAGCCGAGTGTCTCCGCCAGGCTCCAGTTGTAGGGAGAAGCCCTGGCTGGCTGCACGTGGCTGCGCCAAACACCACGGCGTTGCTCTAAACACCGCAACAGCATGGGGAAAAGGGAAAGCAACGGTAGCAGAAGGTCTCTCAATACGAAGTGCCCTACCAACGCCGAGGTCAACATCCAAGCCGTCGCCTCCCGCCCGTCCGAGGATGCAAGGGGGGGGGAATTAAGTCACCCCAAAAAAGACAGCCTAGCCGTTTTTTCGGGGGTCCAAAAAATATAAGGCCCGGCCTTATTTTGTGAGAAACACAGTAGAAGGACAAGCTTATTTTACAAACTTATTGAAATGATAGGGAACTGACCTGTGGAAAGACTGAAATTTTGAAAGGCAGTTGAGAAGTGTTTCACTAAAATAATAATGGTGTGAGGAAAGGCCTTCTAATTTCCAGAATTAAGTCTTCCAATTTAATGTTACCTTTGCTGACTCCAAAATGCTATACCAAATACATGCTCTATGTCAACTAAAAAATACTCCTTTGGTCTTTTTAGTTGCCAGCAGAAAGGGAGTGGGGGGGAAGCAGTGCATTCCTTAAATGCATCAGATAATCACCTTGGCAGCTCAAAGCTGTTGCTGCACAAGAATATTACTGGAGAGCATGACTGATGACTCTTGGCTATGGATGTGTCCCATTGGAGAATATACATCCAGGAGGTGGGGGAAAGACCAGGGTCAAGGAGGAAATGAATGATGTATTTTAGTATCGGCTGCACCCAGCTAACGCCAACATGGCCACGCCTAATAAATCTTTTTTTTTTTTTTACTCTGAGAGATGCGGCTAGAGACTTATGATTTGAATGGGGGTGGATTTGTTGGAGCACTGACACTCTTATTGTGTATTTCCCATGTTCCCAGCATGGTGTCTTCGCAATGAAGGTGTGAGTTCTGTTCTCCTTGGATCATCCAATGCTGAGCAACTGATAGAAAATCTTGGTGCCATACAGGTAAGTACAAAGGCTTTCTTTGGGATTAGTTGGTGTTGTTCAGTCACTAAGTCATGTCTGACTCTCTGTGATCCTCATGGACCATAGTATGCCTGCCCCCCATTCTCCATTGCCCTGCAGTTTGCCCAAATTCATGTTAATTGAGTCAATGACATTATCTAACCATCTCATCTTCTGTTATCCCTGTCTCCTTTTGCCTTCAATCTTTCTCAACATCAGGGCCATTTCCAATGAGTCATTTGGTAGCCAAAGTATTTGCGCTTCAAATTCTGTGGATTGAACAAATGACCATCATATGGAGATTAAAGGCATTACAGAATTCAATTTTTCTTGGCTTCTTTGCAATTAATCTGTGTTTCAAAATCACAGAGCAACACTAGTTAAAGTACATGTGTATTTCTTTGCCTACAGGTTCTTCCAAAGATGACAACTCACATTGTGAATGAAATAGATAACATTTTGGGGAACAAACCTTTCTGCAAAAAGGACTACAGATCCTAATGTACTGCATGATTAGTCTGGACTGCATGGCTAAACAACAGCTCTGTACATAGTAGTGTACTGAGTGGATACTATCCAGTTACAATAAAAAAATATTCTGCAATTGTAATTTACTAGATCCTCTAAGGTGGTTATGTTCCACCAAAATTCAGTAACATGGCTGATCTGTCTAAACTAGATTGTCTTTACTGTTTTTAAAATACAGTATATCAAATCTTAAGAGTTTGGATTTAATCTTGACTCAGATCTATTTGACTCTAATGAATGAAAAATACAAAAAAATGCAGAAGTATTCAGTTCATTGGGGTTTGCGTAGGACTTTCTTAATAGATTCTAACCCCACTGAGTCTTATTTTCTTTCTTCCTATTTATGCAGTGAAAATACAAAGAATCAAAGATTTCTAAGCCTTAGGTACTTAAAAATAAAAAGAAGGATGTATAGATATATTTTTTCAATAAATGAAAAGCCAGATACAGTTGAAAGCTTAGACAATTTCAGGGATTTAGATTCTTCAAGCTCTCTTAATAATAGGTAAGTTTGAAGTTTTTTCCATTTGCATTTTAAATAGAATTGATTTCTAAACTATTCAGTTTGGGTTTGGGCTAAAAGAAAGACGGGGGATATGGAGGAATTAGAGATAGATGTCTATCATCTATTTTTTTAAAATGTATCTGTTCCAGCCAAGCACTTATAAGCAAGATTCAGACTGTAAACCTGCAGGCAGGATTAACTTGTTTTTTATTGATCATATATAAGCCATTCTGGCATTCTGGGAATTTTGCTTGAAGCACAATGTAAGAATGCTTTAAGAAAGAACGCTTGGAATTGCTGTACAATTCCATTGAAATAACATGATTTTTATGTGATTTTGGCTGGATTGTAATGCATTGTTTTAAAAAATGCCAACTTGCTTTCTGAAGTGTAAATACTGAAGTAAACAGATACCATGGAGATTATTGTAAAATGTTCACTTAGCCAGTGAAATTAAGAGAAAAATTATTGTTCCTTACAGAAATGGAAATTGAAATGGTTTAGTTAACTGCTCTTTTACTAAAATCTTTTTGGCAATGTTTAGACAACTGTACAATAAATGTACATAGTGTGTAGAGCTATATACTTTTCTGATAGCTATGTAGATGAAAGTACTTTATCACAGTTGAATGAAATCCTCAGATTTTTGTTTGCTCGGTTCCTTTCCTTCCCCCATTCCATTTGTAAATTGCATCTGTGATTGTTACCAGGAGTAAGTGCTTAGATTTTTCCAGTCATCCTGTTCATCTGAATATTAAAAATGGCCAAATATTAAACCAGATTAATGTCAGGGCTGCATTGTAGAATTTGGGGTGCAGATTCTGTGCATGCACTTGTTGAGGCATATTAAAGGCTGCTAATTTTTATTTGCACACAGTTATTCTGTTGCAGCCATGTGGCTAAAAGCCAGCAAAAGCAAACTGAAAAATGAGGGCACCATATGCTAAGAATCTGTGCCAAAAGAAGAAAAAAAAGACACGGGCATCCATGTGCATCAAAAGGAATTTCTCTGTTTTCTGCCACATTTCCTAGATTTCATTTACAGGTTTCCATGAAAGATACCTCAAATGGAAAAAATGTGCAATTTTCCTGGCAGATGTTAAGGAAACAAATGATATGAAATATCTGGCCACAGCCTAGATTCTCATGCAGTCCTTCATTCAAGGACACTTAACAATCTGATTAAGCTTTTAAGTTCAAAATTATCCTGGTACTTGAGAAAAAGCAACTACTGTTTGGGCTTCAGTACTGTGTGATTTAAAGCTCTTAACCATGCTTGTGTCTTGTTTTCGTCTATATTTTGCTTTTGTTGGCTACAGATACTTGGATCCATCCTTTAACACAATGCAAAATGAACTCTACCAGGTGGTTTCATTTCATGCACATTACATCCCAGAAAAAAGCCAATTTTTCCCTGGATTGTCCACTTTGATAGCTAAGAACCCTTATTCTAACAGTTTCTTTAGGGTTTACCTTTGACTATAAAGTAACATTTTTTCTATTCTGTGTGAAAATTACCCTGCAATGCCAGACTATTATAGGTTCTGATGGTACAATCCTGTACATTTTAAAAATAAGGTTAAAAGATCCAAAATCGTCTCTTGCTAAATATTTATACGGCTGCAACTTATGATCAACATCCAAACTACTGCCATGCTTTAAAATGCTGGGTATCAACTATGCATTACATATTCCCTATTTTCTGCTATTGAACATTATTAGTAATCTTATTTTAGGTTTCCTGCCATACAAATCAGTTTATTTCCTTTTACAATTGGAATCTTAATTTAGCCAAGTGATGTGTATACTCCAAACCATGTTCATGTAAATCAAAGGCTTCCAGTTACCCTTTGTAACATGGTTTTGTGCATTTATCCAACAGCACTCGTGTGGTCCAGGTGGCAGAAATTTATTATATCTTTTTCCAACCTAGAATAGCATTGTCTGTCACTTCAGTGGACACAGTAGGCTCTAATGATGTTCTTTAGCCAAGGTATGTCGAGCTCCTAAAATGAAAAGACACTTCTGTGATGGATTGGGGTAAGGAACACCTGCACATATTGTTCTGAGGTTTCTAAGACATAATCTCTACATCCAGCATGTTCCTCGCTTGAAATTTCATATGGAAATCCTGTGAGTAAAGCAAGCTCTTGGGATTTTAAAGTATAGATCCACCCTTTTTAATATTTCTATTTCCTTCAGTATTCTATGTAAATGAATTCAATTGCTGTATACCAGGAATTGCTTTCTACTTTAGCTTGGACACAATAAAGGCATTTTGTGCCCCAAATATATGACTGGATGTATTGATTTTTGAGCAGGAAAAGAAACATTCTAAGGATTAAGTGTTGCTTCAATGCTGTTTTTAGTTCTAGTTTTTTCCATGTAACAATAGCAATGGCACTTAACACTTATATACTGCCCCATAATGCTTTATAACACTTTCTGGTCAGTTTGCAATGTCAGCATATTGCCTCCAACAATCTGGGTCCTCATATTATCGACCTTGGAAGGATCGAACCCTGAGTCAATCTTGAACCCATCAGGATTGAACTCCAGGCTGTGGCAGAATTAGCCATTCTAACCACTACACCACCAGGGCTAAGAAAGTGTGTTGCAAAATAAAGCCAAACTATTTCTCCAAGAGCCACAGGATGCTAATTTAAAATTATGTGCTTCTTCATAATAAGAATGTATTCACTGGTAAGTTCTCGAGATAATGTACACAACATTTATGTTGTATTGGACTGAAACAGGCAAAGGTGCTTTACACCCAGCACAAGCAACTTCCAGCATGTGTTCCCACCTCCTCAACTCTTCCTTAAGAATGTAGCTACTGTAGCTGTGCAGCTACCGTACAAACCTAGAAAAATAATTGGCTTCTTTGAGGAGGAGCCAACAGAGAGTGCCCACTTTGGATCTAAATGCATACCTGTCATGCTCAGATACATGGCAAACAGCTTTATGCCTGTAGCAAACTAATATTTTTAGCAGATTTCTACAAATCTGAAGATTTAATATATTTTCATGCTACTTCAATTGGTAGAATTGATGTTCTGCAAAAGCTAATGTATATAATATCAATAATATGAATGTTTAATAACTAGTAATAGCAATAGCATTTATATACCGCTTCAGTGCTTTACAGTCCTCTCTAAGCAGTTTATAGAGTCAGCATATTGCCCCCACCTCAGAAGGAGGGAAGGCTGAATCAACCTTGAGCCTTGTGAAATTCAAACTGCCAAACTGCAGGCAGCTAGCAGTCAACAGAAGTAGCTTGCAATACTGCACTCTTAACCACTGTGCCACCATGGCTCTTAATACTTAGTAATAATCAGTAATACTAATGACTGCCACTGCACGTCCCAATAGCGTCTCCCCTCACTGTTCAACACACACACCAAATACTTCAAAACAGCCAGATCTTAACAAGGTTTCAAAATATTAAAAATGAGGTTAGAGATCTTATTTCTGGCATAGCTTACTCTCGCCTTCATAGTTGGCTAGCTATGGCAAGAGAATGCATAGCTCAAAGTCGCCTCTTTGAGAAATGGGAGGTCCTTCTGGTGTCCCTTGAGCAGGCAGATTTTGCTTGGAGTGAAAGTGGGCAAGTAATCAGGTCCCAAACCACACAAGCAGAGCTGGAGACTAGGCCACGGCTGTCTTGTAAAGCAGGCCCAAGCCTGGACCCTTGAGAAAAACATACCCAGGTTATCAAATTGGGCACAAATCATTTAATAACTGCCTTGCTTAGCAATGGAAATTCTGGTACCAGAATTTAAGTCTAGAATTGCCTTTATCACAAAGTTATGCATACAATCACTGTTTCAGCAAAGCTTTTTTTTAATAACAATGTAACAAAACCCCAAAAAACTTCTAATCAAGAATTCCAGATTTATTTGATGAACTTCTCGGATGATACAGCTGTATCTCTATGCCCTCCCAAATGGTCAGAAGTTTTTTTTGAATAAGCACATTGCACGCCTAAATTAGAATGCCTCATCTTCATTGTATAATTTTATAACAAAACTGCTCCCCAATCTAATCACAAAAAAATGAAAAAGATGAATGTATAGAAAATGGCAAATCCACCTTCTTCTGATTGGGCAAGACAGAGATGAATTCATGTACTCAAATAATTCTATCTACTTTGAGCCTGTAGATAATAAAGCAATCAGTCCAGATGAAGCACTGATGGAGAGGATGTAATTCCTGAAAAAGCAGTTGTCAAGGAAAATTTTAGCAAGATAGAACATATCTCCCATAATTTCTTACAAATAAATGTCTTACAAAGGAATTGTGCAACACACAACTCCCAAGTACATATAAATATTTGAATTCTGCTATCCGATATCAAAATGCAAAAGATCAAGGCACTTGGGAACTATCAATTCCCTTTTGGCAATGAGATGGCACCTCATCAAAGAAACACTCATGTAGGACACTGAATTCAATCTTCTGCCTTGCACAGGAATCAAAATGAACACACAAGGAATTGCTGCCCAGTATGTGCTTGAAAACTTCCAATGAAAGTCTGCTCACCACCCTTATGGGTAATTAATTCCAGGACTCTTCCTGCAACTTAAAATCGTATAGCTATTCTTTTATTTTAGTCTCCTCACTTTAGAACTTGACATTGTTAAATTCCATTATTTTATTTTTTAGCCAATTGCTTTAACCTATTAGGATAATTTTGAATATTGTTTAGAGTTATAACTATCAGACCCAATTCTGTTCGTTTTTAGACTTCAGTAAACATTCCTTCCTTCTAATTCCTCTTTCCACTTAATTGATGCTGCAAAAAAAAATCATAAGGTTGGTAACAACTTACGAGTGTAATGGGGAGAATTAGAAGTGGTGCTTCTAATTCTAACAAAGTAATACTTCAGTGCTCTCTACATGTGCTTTAAAGAGCTACACAGTTGAGAAAACCTAACATTAAAAACATCATCAAAAAAGCACAATGTAGAATGTTCTTTCTGCACCAACTCAGAAAGCTCAAACTGCCCAAGGAGCTGCTGATACAGTTCTACAGAGGAATTATTGAGTCTGTTATCTGCACCTCTATCGCTGTCTGGTTTGGTTCTGCAACCCAACAGGACAGACACAGACTGCATAAAAAACAATTACTACCAACCTGCCTTCAATCAAGGACCTGTATACTGCACGAGTCAAAAAGAGAGTTGTGAAAATATTTCAGACCCCTCACATCCCGGACATAAACTGTTTCAACACCTTCCCTCAAAATGACACTATAGAACACTGCACACCAGAACTAGACACAAGGACAGTTTTTTCCCAAACACCTCACTCTGCTAAACAAATAATTCCCTCAAAACTGTTCAACTATTACAAAGTCTGCACTACTATTACTGTTAATCTTCTCATCACTCCTTATCACCCAACCCCTCCCACTTGTGATTCTATGACTGTAACTTTGTCGCTTGTATCCTTATGATTTATATTGACTGTTTCCTAGTATGATTTGATTGCTTATTGTACCCTACGGCTATATCATTAAGTGTTGTACCTTATGATTCTTGACAAATGTATATTTTCTTTTATGTATACTGAGAGTATTTGCACTGACAAATTCCTTATGTGTCCAACCACATTTGGCCAATAAAGAATTCTATTCTATTCTAAAAATTGTTTTGGCCAATGACACTGACTCCAGACTCACTGTAGGAGTCCATTGGTAAACTATAGAGATTTTTCTTTTGCCTTTTTGACAGAGTGAAGCTTAGCCTGGTAATTACAACTTACTCATTCCTTCCCATATCTGAATTATATAGATTACTAGTTCAAAACCCTTTATTTCTACAAATGATTCACAAAAAGTTATATGACCTATGTTTTGTTAAAAGAGGATACACGGTGGGGTTGAAGTTCTTCAACACAAAAAAGGAAGCAACAATTATTATGACGAGGAAGAGAGTATTATTGTAAAAGATAGAGAAGGTTGTTGCTTCATAGTCTGCCACTTCATTCTTCTTCCACAAAATTCTGCAAAGGCAAAAAAAAAATAATGTTTATCTTGATGTACCTAGTAGCACTTTGGCACTGACAAAACCATTTTTCTCCAAATTACATTTTTTCTAAAAAATGTTTTTTTTTTCACTAAGTGAAAAATAAATTTTACTATATTGATTTTTCTGTGGATTTTAAGATTTTAAAATTAATTACTACGAAATTATTTCTCCAAATCTGACACCTACACTCAATGAAATGCAATTTATCCTAGTACATTGTGTTTACCACCAGCAGACTGATTAAAGTTGACAAGCATTAGAAACCATTTTTCAGATCAGGTCTTAAGAGGATTTGGTTTCTTGCCAACTAAGTCCCTGGCCATCTTACAAACAAGCAAGTATTACCTTAGTTTTTCTAAATGAAATAATCTGCAGCTTATTTGTAAAAAATGGTGATTACTCAAGTGTCAATGAATACCAAAAAATTTGAAGAAAATTAAGCCTTAAAAAAAGTTTTAAAAACCATTTCTAATGCACATTACATAAAATGATAAATGACAAACACCAGATTAAAAACTACCAAGAACACCTTTAATTTAAGACAATCTTTAAGACAATAACAGATTTAGACTTCCAAAAGGGACCATTAGTTAGTGAACTAGTCCAGACATACTCACTGCTTCATTATAATTAGATGGATGGAAAGATGGATGGATGGATGGATGGATGGATGGATGGATAGATAGATAGATAGATAGATAGATAGATAGATAGATAGATAGATAGATATAGATGATAGATATAGATATCAGCAAAGCAGGTTTTCTCACATGTGTTTTGCAGTTCAAAAATGCCCATTCATTGATGAAAAGATACTTAGTTTTAACAGACATCCCTTCCTTTCCATTGTTTTATTAAAGAGCCCCAAATTAGCAAGGATAAAGTTTGCAACTCCAAATAAATCAAGTAAGCTATAAAATGGTGAGAATCAGCAAGTTGATCCCCAAAGAAACCTCCAGCTTTACATCTCTTATTTGAGAGTAAGAGAATCCAACTACTGAGCAAGTAAGATTGTATAACTGGATAGTGGCAGAACAGCACCTCTCATCCTTCTCCTTTCGTGACATCTTCCTATTATCTGCTTCGGAAAGCTTGCGGGTCACTTCTTTGGAAACAGCATCTTCCCGTTTCTGGGCTACCCTAAAAAAGGAAAGCATTGACATCCAGTCAAATAATATAACCATTTACTATCAATGTCATATTGCTGGTTTTGGATACTTACAGAGCCCAAGCCAGGCAACCCCCTCCCCCCTCCAATAGCCAAAGAAAGTGTGATATAACCATGTGACTTGATATTTCCCTATGGACCTTGGAGACCAACCATTTTTGAAAATACTTCCTGTAGCTCCCATCCACCAAAGATTAGCCCTCTCTATACAATAACAAAATTATTTCCATCTGTGAACTTGATGATGAACATGAGAGTTAATTTAAGGCACCAGGCTAGAAACTGGGAGACTGAGTTCTAGTCCTCCCTTAGACATGAAAGTAGACTGGTGACTTTCCCGATCACCAGAAGACTGGAGTTCTAGTCCTGCCTGAATGCAGCTAAGTGACTTTGAGTTAGTCAACTTCTCTCAGCCCAATTCATCTCACAAGTGAAAATAGCTGTTGTAGGGAAAATAGGAGGCTGAAGGAATATTAGGTATGTTTGCTGCCTTGAGTTATTTATAAAAATAATAAAGGCGGGATCAAAACAAAACAAATAAAATTCCATAGAATAGAATAGAATAGAATAGAATAGAATAGAATAGAATAGTACAGAATAGAATAGAATAGTACAGAATAGAATTCTTTATTTGCCAAGTGTGATTGGACACACAAGGAATTTGTCTTGGTGCAAATGCTCTCAGTATAGATAAAAGATACATTTGTCAAGAATCATCAGGTACAACACTTCATAATAGTCATAGGGCACAATAAGCAATCAAATCAAACTAGGAAACAATCAATAAAAATCGTAAGGATACAAGCAACGCAGTTACAGTCATACAGTCATAAGTGGGAGGAGATGGCTGAAAGGAAGGATGGGAAGATTATAGTAATAGTAATAATGTAAATAGTTTAGTAAATAGTTTAAATAAATTTTCATATGCACAAAGCCATATTAAAAGGAAAGTCTCAATGTCCTTAAAGAACAATCAGTTGTGTTTCATACTGATCCAGACAGTGATCCTGGGATCATAAAAGAAAAAGCATGTAAACTAGTAGCAGACAATTACTGGAAACATTTGACTTTAGTGAGTTCCATCAAACATATTTTGATCAAAGTACATGCATTTTTAACACAAAACTAGAAATGAAGGACATTATTCTGGTAAAGGTTCCCCTTGCACATACATGCTAGTCATTCCCGGCTCTAGGGGGCAGTGCTCATTTCCGTTACAAAGCCAAAGAGCCAGCACTGTCTGAAAACATCTCCATGGCCATGTGGCTGGCATGACTAAACGCTGAAGGCCCATGGAATGCTGTTACCTTCCCACCAAAGTGGTCCCTATTTTTCTACTTGGATTTTTACATGCTTTCGAACTGCTAGATGCAGAAGCTGGGACAAGTAACAGGATCTCACTCTGTTAACGCAGTGCTAGGGATTCGAGCCACCAAACTGCTGGCCTTTCTGATTGACAAGCTCAGCGTCTTAGCCTCTGAGCCACCGCGTCCTCTAGTTGGCTATTAATTGTGCATTTTTCAATAAATTTTAAAATATTAAAATAATATCTATAGATAATGTTCATTCTTTATTTTTTTAAAAAGCATTCAGATCAATGGCATATTCATTTCCATTACTTGGGGACAATCACATGAAATATTTCGGTTAAAGTTTCAATTTGCAACTGCATCAAACACGATTGCTATTGAAATGCATTAATAATCAATATGCAAAACATATTTCTCTATGGAAAATTAAACACTGTAAAGCTTTGCATTCTAGTGGCTCAAAGTTGTCAGTAAATCTGACTGACCTTTCCAAATGCAAGGAACAATATTTATAACAGAATATGGCATGGCTGATTTGAAGTGGCTTTTAACAATTCATCTGGAGAAAAGTGAAATAATACTTTGCAGTGTAGTATATTTTGAGAGAAACAGTTTTACTACCTACTTGTGCTTAAGAACAAACTTCACATTTTTGTAAGCAAAGGCAACCAAATAGGTGCTGACAAGGGTCATTACAGTGTAGAGGACTGCAGACTGAAAGAGGTCCATGTGCCAAATCCGCCAGTAAAGCCCTAAGGTGAAAAAATTTAAAGATAGTTATGACTTCATTATTAGCATGTACAATACATCCTGCTGGCTTGTTATAATAAAATAGTTACAAGCAGTCGTTGTTTGGCAACCGTAATTGGAATTGGCAACTTGGTTATAATGCAAAGCAGTTGCTAAGTGAAACCACAAATCTGCTAATGATCTTACTTCAGCTTTTCTTGGCTTCACAGACCTGAGAAGGTTGTAAATAAAAGGACTAATCATGAAGATTTGTTTTAGAAATACCCTCTCACATAATTTCAGTTACTATATGTAGTCCTCAGCTTATAACCATTCATTTAGCGATGGTTCAAAGTTACAACAGCACTGGAAAAAAAGCAACAGGAGCTGGTTCTCGCACTTATGACCATCACAGCATTCCTGTGATCAAAATTCATGAACTTGCCAACCAGCGTGTATTTATGACGGCTACAGCATCCCAAAGGCATGTTGTCGCCATTTGGCAACTATCCCAGCCAGCATCTAATGAGCATATTTAGTGGGGAACTTGCAATTGCTTAATGACCATCTGATTCATTTAACAAATGCAGCGATTCATTTAAGAACCATGACAAAAGAAAATATTATAAAATCTGGTGCAACTCACTTAACCACCACTTTGCTTAGCAACAGTTCTGATCACTACCTGTACAACCTCCAAAACCACTACTTCAGACTAAGGAAAAACACTGCCAATAAGTACAACACAATTTGCATGAACATATCTTTATGAACGTTGAATAAAAGGAGATTCTTGAATTCAGCTTAAGAATTCAGTGCCGTTTTCTTGGCAAACAGTAATTTGCCATCGTCTATTTTTGGCTTCGAAACACAGGTAGTCCTCGACTTACCACAGTTCATTTAGTGGTCACTAAATGAACTGTCGTATGTTGAGGACTACCTGTTCAAAGTTATGACGACACTGCAAAATGCGACATGACCGTTTTCCAGAGTTATGACCTTTGCAGCATCCCCATGATCATGTTATCAACATTCAGATGCTTGGCCACTGGTTCATTTTTATGACCGTTGCTGTGTCCCGTGGTCATGTGATCACCTTTTACAACCTTCTGACAAGCAAGGTCAACGGGGAAGCCAGATTCACTTAACAACCGGGTTACTAGCTTACTGTAGCAGTGATTCACTTAACAACCATGGCAGGAAAGGTCATAAAATGGGGTAAAAAAACTTGCTTAACAAATGTTTCACTTAACAACAGAAATTTTGGGCTTAACTGTGGCTGTAGGACTATTTTGTTATTAAACTATATTTTTAGTTATTAAACCATAAATAGCAACAATGCTACATTCTACATCCTACAAAAGTACTTCTATTAGGCTACCTTTAATTCTAGAGCAGATCTGCTGGGGTTGAAATTCTAAAGGAAGCCTCCAGCCAAGGCAGACTCATTTCCTGACCCTTCGGTTATTCGTATCTGAGGAGCAGGGCCTGCAAGAGATTTTTTTAAAAGCCAGAAGCATCCAAACAGGAAAGGTTTTATAAGATGGGGGGACATCACTTTTCTCCCAGTTCATCCCAGAGATCAGCTTGAGATCAGTTGTGTTAAGGAATATTTCCCCCACTCTTCTGGCTTTCCCAGATGTGGGGACGGGCAGAAATGGCACCGGTGCAGTGGTCTTCAGGTCGCCCCCTATTATTGCAGGGGTCTCCAACCGTGGCAACTTTAAGCCTGGCGGACTTCAACTCCCAGAATTCCTCAGCCATCTTTGCTGGCTGGGGAATTCTGGGAGTTGAAGTCCGCCAGGCTTAAAGTTGCCACGGTTGGAAACCTCTTTCCTATTGAATGCCTCCTTGCAAGAGAGAATGAAAGGGGGGGCAGAACCCAGCGCCTTTCTCCCCCCCACCACTCACATATCGGGATAGCCGAGACGATGAACGCGTTGCCGAAGAACAGCGCCGAGGACTTCGCCGACAGGTTGCGGCTGAAATCTTGCAGGAGCAGCTCCTCTTCCGACTGCTGCCGAGCCCCGCCGCTACTGCCTTTGGGAGCCATCGCTGCTGCTGCTGCCGCCGCGGCTCTCCTAACACGAAGCGAAACTCAAAAGACAGAACGACGTTGACCCCAACCGCCGCGGCCACCGTACTCGCCAACAAGCGGACACGCCGCACAGAGCGAAGGGAGGGGGGGTTTCTTCCGGCTAACAGCCGCCCGCTGGCGAGTACTTCCGATGTCACACCTCGTTGGCGGATAATTCAGTAGCTGTTTTTTTTCCCCCTTTAGAGGCTTCCCTCCCCCCTCGTTCAAAAGTGCCGCTTCGGTTATGCAAAGAGCCAAAAATATCGGGGTGGGGGGAACCCTCTCTCTCGGTAGAATATTTATGGAGGTATTATGCAAGAACCCCTTTGGCCAAGTTAATAGAACTTCCGGGTCGTCCAGTCTTTGCTGACGTGTCCTCGGATTGTGGGAGGGTGGGGCTTGTGAAGGGAGCTCTGGGGAGGCGGATCCGCGGGAGCGCAGCGCAGATGTGGCGAGTAACCGGTTCGAATCCCGCCCTGAGCCGCAGCCTCTGTAGCTGCCGCCACGTGGGAGCAACCGCGAGTTTTCAATGCTCCGCGTGGGAGCTGCTTGAAACGTCACCCAAGTTGTTTAGCACAGAGGAGGGCGGCCTTCTGGAGCCTCTTGGCCGTAAGGGATTAAAAACCCGGTCTCTTGCTGTCGAGAAAGCCGCTGTTGTAATGGCGCTGAGATGCAGGAAGGGGATGATTCAGGACTTTCTGAAGAGGTACGCCCCAGGGTTTGAAAATTGCTCATTTTCGGAGCCGGGCGGGAGGGGATTGACAATAAAACTCTTCCCCCGCCCAGAACAAGCATATTTTCAAGAAATTATTTACTTATTGCAATTATATTTCCCTAGCTCAGAGTGGCTTGCATAAGATTGCCTTCTCTTGTTTCTCCCCGTAAGCACAGTACGTTGGTCTCAAGTAGTTTGCTTATCCGAATAAATACATTTTTTAAATTGTGTCAATGATGCCCTGTATGTACACCGTATTTTTTTTTACAAAGTAACTGTAAGGATGGTGTCTTTGGGCTTTAAGGCAAGAGTACGGTCAGGAAGTTCTTCCTTTCCGTTTAAATGGCTTTTTGTTAAAACGGAGTTAAAAGTGGCGTATTTCTTGCAGAGCCATTGGAGTTACTACTGGGCAGGTCGTTTGTGTGTGTGTGTGTGTGTGTGTGAAAGAGAGAGAGAGTGAGAAAACGAATGAATCTCAATTTAGTAAGTGTGAAGATTAGTATTACTACTACAATCAAAAATGGTAACCTTAAGATACCTAATTTCAGTTAAAACTCCAGCTTTTGGGAGAGAGGACTGAAGGAAAAAAATTTTTTTTTGAGATTAACCTTATAGGAAGGGACCTTATAGGTCATCTAGTCCAACACCCCCCCACCCCCAAGCAGGAGATCCTACACCATTTCTGGCAAATGGCAGTCCAACCTCTTACTGAAGCCTCCAGTGATGAAGCTCCCACAACTTCCCAAGGCAACTTCTGTTCCATTGGTTGGTTGTTCTCCCTGTCAGAAAATTTCTCTTTATTTCTAGATGTGGGTGAAAGGAAGGGTCAGAGGGAAGCTTGGAGTCCTAGTCCTAGGAAAACTCATGCAAGAGATACATTTTCTTCCATTGGATAATTGACTGTCCAATTGGAAGCTGCAGTGGAATAGTTGAACCCATCAGCTGGAGATGTCAGCACTTCCTGCCCAGAAACCCTCTGTGTCTTCACACCTGACTGTGCCTCCTGATTTGGAATAGAAGTTTGGTGGTTCTCGCGGCTACCATCTTATCTTTTTCCAGGGGCATTTCATGTGGCATCCTCTCTATAACCCTAGGTTGTGAGACAAGTCTCATAAATGGTGCTGGTTGTTACCTTTAAAGCCCTATATGACTTGAGACCGGGTTATTTGAAGGACTAACTTCTCCCAATAGTTTCTACCCATCCAATTTGGTTTTGTAGATTGAGGATGCTGCGGGTTGCGTCAGCCAAGGAATGTCCGCTGGCAGGATGTCCACCAGGAAGGAATGTCCATGGGGATCAGGAGGCGGCATGCCTCGTAGGCAGTAACACTTGCCCTCTGGAACTTTCTTCCATCAGGGCTCAGGATGGCCCCCACTCTGTTAGCCTTTTGTAAGGCTCTAAAGCAGAGGTCCTCAAACTATGGCCCCCAGGGTGGATACAGCCTGCCGAAGCAATTTTTCCAGCCCCCGTGTTATTCAGAGCTGGACACGCTGAGCTGTGTGACAGAGTGCCGGGCTATCTGTCAGTTGTGCATCATGTACAGCGCATGCACCGGTCTCCTGTGGGCCCGCCCCTGTCTAATATCAACCTGCTGGCTTGCATGTATAATGAGTCCAGCGAGGTCTCCTGGAGACAGCATGGGTCAGCCCTAGTGCCCTAGCTGGCTTAGCCTTTGCCAAAGGAGAGACCGAGACGGTTTTCCTGGTCAGTTGGCAGGGAAGAAGAACTAAGAAGCAGGCTGAAGAGCCATCTAAAGGTCTGCATAACAAATATTAATTAAGACATGGTTCTCT
>NW_020769337.1:14235985-14256532 GCF_900518735.1 Pseudonaja textilis | reverse complement strand
TAGCAACCTAATGACAGTAATAATAAATCTGATCTGGAATCTGGCAAGAATTAGCTGGTTCTTGCAGCTGTAATGACAAGTGTAAGCGATCAACAGCAACCACTCACATACTTATGTACAAAGTATTGACAGGCTGAGAGAAGCTGACGCTGAATGCACAGATTCGTACACCCAAGGATTACCAGTACCTGTATTCGGGAGCAATCCTCCAATCCCAACCAAAGATAACCCCTGGGTGAGTAGCTCTGTGTGTTCACTGACAGCTTCTCTCAGCCTCTCACTACTTCCATGCTATAGTGATCCCTGTTTTTTGTAGCGCTGTATTTATTGGTATCCTTCTAATAGCGATTTTGAATCCCTAGGAAACAATTATGTCAAGAAAAAGAAAAATTGACCAAGTGCAGGATATTCTAAGAACAGTGGACTTACGATTACTTTCATGCAGTACAAGGAAAGAGCTGTATGTCTGATATGCCAGGATTTGGTGGCTGTGTTCAAGGAATACAATTTGCGTCAACACTACGAAACTCGACAAAGACAAATATGATTGAGAAAAGGCAAAATATTAAAACTGAAAAATGGATTGACAACTCAGCAAAATGCTTTTGTGAAGCAGAGGCAGCTAAATATTTCATCACTGCGAGCAAGTTTTCAAGTTGCCAAGCTAATAGCGCACACTGGCAGACCATTTGTAGATGGAGAATTTGTTAAAGAATGCCTTCTTATTGTTGCCGAAAAGATGTGTCCAGAGAAGGCTGATTTATTTAGTACAGTGAGTCTTTCAGGACCTACAATTACACAAAGGATTGAAGAAGTGGGGGACAATTTGCATCAGTATTGGAAAACTCCACAAAAAAACCTTTGCTATTTTTCATTGGCACTCAATGAAAGCAATGATATTCGTGATTCTGCACAACTTCTGATTTTCATTCATGGGACAAATGATTGTTTTGAAGTTACAGAGGCACTTGCTGCACTGAAAAGCATCAAATGAACAACAACAGGAGAGGATATCTATGAAAAGTTTTGCCGAACTGAATGATTTGGAGCTGGACTGGGCTAAACTAGCCAGTGTGAAGGTATTTTGTACAACACAGAAGTCCGTTGGCTGAGTCGAGGGAGAGTTTTGAAATGTTTTTATGACTTACTTCCATAGGTTTCTGCTTTTCTGCTTTCAAAGAACAAAGAAGTACCAGAGCTCAAAGAGGAAGAATGGAAATGGCACCTTGCCTTTCTGACAGATGTAACAGAGCTACTCAACAATTTCAATGTGCAACTTCAAGGAAAGGGGAAGCGAATGCATTTGAAGTAAAATTGGACCTCCTAATTAAACAAGTGAAGGAGGAAAACTTCAGACATCTCCCTACTACTCAAAAGCTGTTGGCTAAAAAACCAACAGTTGCATTCCCAAACAAAAAATGTGTGGTTTCACGGGAAATGTTGCAAAGGGAATTTCAAATGATTTTTAAAGAGCTTCATGTACATGAACAGCTTTTCCAGAACCCATTTTCTACTCACATTGAAATTGTTGATCCAATTTACCAAATGGAACTGGCTGAACTACAGAATTGTGACTATGAAAGACGCAATCAAGTCAAGTAACCTTACTAATTTCTATGCATCTCTCCCCTCTGAGACGTATCTTAATCTCAGGAACCATGTGCTCAAAATGGTAACCATCTTTGGCAGCACCCATGTCTATGAACAGACTTTTTCCTGAATTAAACATCTGAAATCTCCAACCAGATCCAGACTAACTGATGAACACTTGCATCACTTGTTAAAACTGGCAGTGACAAATATGGAACTGGACATTGACTATCTCATCAGCCAAAAGGAGGCCCAAACTTCCCATTCAAATACTAATAAGTTTATGTTGGTTAAAATAGTTCTTCATTTTAAATATATTACTATTACATTTTTTTTGCACAACAAATAAGATATGTGCAGTGTGCATAGGAATTTGTTTGTGTTTTTTTCAAACTATAGTCCACCCCACCCCTATCCCCCCAGTCTGAGGGACTGAATTGGCCCCGTTTAAAAAGTTTGAGGACCTCTGTTCTAAAGCCTGCATCCTGGGAGTGTTGGACACGTTACCTGGTTGCACTGTTAATTTTTATTAATGATGATCCTCAGTTGCCTATATGTATAATTTGTAATGGTTTTAATTGTTATGATATTGTTTGCTATCCAGAGTCAATTGGATTGAGATGGGCAGCTATATTTGAGTATTGAATAAATAAATAAATACATACATACATACATACCTGTGCTGTCTCTGTGTTGTTAAAAATGAAAAGAAAAATTATGTGGCACCACCTTCTGGTCATATAGCATTTAGGCATATGACTGTTTCACTTTTGTTTGAGTCTAAGTTTCATTAAATCTTCAATCAGAATAGAGCTGGAAAGGATCTTTAGCCCAAGGAAACCCAATACCATTTGAGACAAGTGAGTGTCCATTCTCTTCTTCAAAACCTCCAGTGATGAAGCACCCACAACTTCTGAGGGCAAAGCTGTTCCACTGGTTAATTGTCCTCACTGTTAGGAAGTTTCTCCTTAATTCCAGGTTGCTTCTCTCCTTGATTAGTTTCCATCCATTGTTTCTTGTCCTGCCCTCAGGTGCTTTGGAAAATATGTTGACTCTTTGTGGCAGCCTCTCAAGTACTGGAATACTACTATCATGTCTCCCCTAGTCCTTCTTTTCTCTAGACTAGCCAAATCCAAATCCTGCAACCATTCTTCATATGTTTACTCTCCAGGCATTTAATCATCTTAGTTGCTCTTTGAATTTTTCCCAAAGTCTCAACATTTTGTAATCAAAACTGGATGCAGCATTCCAAATGTGGCCTTACTAATTCTTTATAAAATGATACTAGTATTTCATGTGATTTTGATTCTGTGCCTCTGATTATACAACCAATGATTGTACTAGGTTTTTTTTTTGCTCTTGCCACACATTACTGGCTCATATTTAAGCAATCGTCCAATAGGATACCAATATTCTGCTTGTCCTGTACAAATTCTGTATAAAAGCAGATAAATCAACTCCACAAAGCATCCATGCAGTCTTTTTTATTGGTTCATCAGGCATCCTCTCAACTCACATTTATGACAAGGTTCTTCTTAATGTCCAATCCTTTGCATATCTGAATTGTGGTGTAGGAAGATAATAAAGTCTCAACCCCACGATGATGATTGAAGCAGCCGCATGGTATGGTGATCTCGGGCAAGAGTGAAGAAACCTCCCCCAACCCACCAAGGGTCAATTCAGTGACCAATCAGGGTTACAGATGTGGCCACATGACATGGACTACATTTCTCAGGATACCTTAAGTACATTTACCATGATGCATTCCTTTAAGGGGACAGCTCACAAATCCTTACTAACTATCCCAAATCCCACTAAACTGAGCCAGGTTTCGCCTAATCTGTACTTGTACCTTTGGTTTTTCCTGCCTCAGTGTAAAACCATGCTTTCCTTCACATTTTATTGGATAGAGCCCGTTATTCAAGGGTGTCAAGATCTTTTTGGATTCTGAGCTTGTCTTTTGGGGTGTTGGCTATTCCTGCCAGCTTAGTTTTATCTCAGTCATTTATGAAGATATTAAAGAGTACTGGATCTAAGAACCTTCTGATTCCCTCTATATAGATGTAATACCATTAAGGACTTCCTCTTGAGTTGGGTTTGTTAACCAGTTATAAATCCATCTGGTGGTAATGCTGTCTATCCCACATTTTTCTAGCTTACCCCAAAATAGGTTGTAGTCTACTCTGTTGAATGCCTTGTTGAAGTCTAAGTATACTATGTCCACAGCATTTCTCTGTTATACGAACTTAGTCACTTTGTCAAAGAATGAAACTGGCTTGGCATGATCTGTTTTTAACCTGTTGTGTTGGCTTTTGTTATAATTTTATCTGCTAAATGTTTGGAGATCTGATTTTTTGTTATCTTTTCCAGTATCTTTCCAAGTATTGATATTTGGCTGATTGATCTGTAGTTTCCTTTATCAGGGTTCCCCCCGCCCCCCTTTTTTTTTAAACATGGGAACCACTTTAGCTCTTTTCGGTCCTTAGGTGGTGTTCCAGGATTTTTGAAATACATGGTACAATGGTTCTGAGATAACATCTGCCAACCATTTTCTTGTTTATTTTAATTTCTTATGGTTTAAACTGTCTTTTTATGGTTACGTTTTTGGTAGGTTGGGCTATAATTTCTTTGGGTTTTTTTGTGTGAAGACTGATGCAAAGAATGAGTTAAGCAGTTCTGCTTCCTCTCTGCTGCCATTTTTTCTCTTTAGTGAACCTACTATTTCCTTGACTTTTTATTGTTACTTATATGTTGAAAGAAACTTTTTTTTAAAATTATCTTTGACTTTTGTTGCAAATCTTTGTTCATTCTAAGCCTTTTCTTTCCTGACTTTGCAGATTCGTGCTATCTGCTGATATACTGCCTTAGCTATCTTCTTTCCATCTTTTGTTCTTGTTCTTTTCATCTTTTAGTTTATCAGAGAGATATTTGTGCAACCATGCTGGTTTCTTGGATTTCTTGCTTTTCTTCCCAGTTGTATTGTGCTGGACTAAGCTCTTATAATAATATTTTTCAATGTTTCCCACACTTCTTGAGTTGTTTTCTCTTTTAGGATTTCCCTCTATTAAATCTTCCTTAGTCTCTCTCTGAATTTGTTAAAATGAGCTCTTTTCAAGTTTAAGACACTGGTTGAATTATGTTCTGTTGCTTGTGTTTGCATCATATTGAATTCCAATATGATGTCATTCTTGCCCAAAGTTCTGGAAACTTCAACTCCTTCTATTACTTCTTGTAGTGATAATATCACTTATTATCGCTAAGTGATAATATCACATAATACCATTAAGTGGTAGTATCTCTTCATGACTGTAGAATTCACAGCTATCTTTTTGAGAGTTAAACCAATTTCACAGAGGAAAAACAAACTTAAAATATAAACTCTAAATATTAAACTGCAAATAATCAGTGTTGGAAAAGATAAATTACAGAGCTGTTCCAGTCCAGAGATACAATTGCAAGTAGATGAAACAAAATAGATCAATCAGAAGTTAAAAGAAAAATAATAAGAATGGACCAAAAGAATGAGTGATGTTGTCTACTACAGATAAAAAGGAAGCAAGGTAGCTAGAAATGAGATTCAAAATAGTTCAGATTTTCTGAAGATTCCTAATAAATAAAGCACATTCTGAAGTTTGGTTCATCCAATTCCCTTAAATTATTCATAGATTTAAATGACTGCATCACATAGAATACATGTATAGTGATATTTCTAATTAAAATATTTATCCATTTCTACAAAATGTAGAGAACTTCAAATTCTCCTTTTCATTCAATTACCCTTTTTGTCTCCCGGGATATTCCAGCCCTTTAACTAAACTTGCCATAGCCAGAGGGTGTTCAAAAGCAAGGACAAAATGTATTACATCTTTTTAAAAATAATTCAGTAGAATTACAGTGTTATCTCTTATTTAGGTTCAGCTCAACATTTCTAGGAAATGTCAGCGGTCCATCACTCTCTATGTAATGTTATATGCCACAAGTGCCTTGGGACTTCGTTTTCACATATTCCCAAAGACCTGTCAGCATACTAGAATGATGACTCTTGTGGTGGGAGTTAAAACAAAACAGTGCCCATCTGAATGGAAGACATCAGGCACTTCCTCAAATCTTGTTACTCAGAAATCCCAGAGAATGAAATATCCATGTGAAAACACTATTGACAGGTTTTCTCTGTTTTCCACAATGCTAGAAGAGGTTCTCTGACAGTTTCAAAAACAGGCCCTTTGTGGAAATCAACATGTGACAGAACATGCTGTACACTTTTCAAATTCCTGCATTCCCTCCAGTGCCTTGATAGAGGACCAATTATGCATCCTTTGGAATCTACCCTTTCTCTTTATTTTGTTATAAGAACAAAGCTTTTTTTTTCTATCTAGAAGGGAAGTGCTGGGATAACCTGCCTATGTGGGCAGGGAAAACATTTTCCCCTCCCCTCCATGAAGATGCTGTTGGAAATGGAGACGTGTATTCCCAAACTGGAAACAGGCTGACATTTCTGGAAGTGTAGCTGGCATTCACATAATAAGCCATATAGTTTCTTAATAAAAATAGATATTAAAAGAAACAAAGTGGTAGGGAAATATGTGAACCTCTGGGTGTGCATGCACAATTTTTTCACATATTGAAAGCACTTATGAACCTTGATTTTAGAGTGCTTTCCTTATTACTATTTTCATTTTTAAAATTAGAGATGAGCTCAAAACATTTCTAAATAATGCAGTTTATAAGGTGTTGAGTTGGATCGTGGATTCAGATTTGCATTCTCTCTCTGCAACTATCAGGATTATGATGGGGATAAAAAAACTGCATGAGCTCCCACCTTGAGTCATCAGATAAAATGTGGGATACAGATAAAATTACTATGTGATTATTTGCAAAGGATCAGTAGTTTTATCATTTGTAGTCCAAACAACCTTGGATAGAACATGGATGGAAAATGGTAGAATCATTTGAATCACAGGGGATTTGTCTGGTTCAGTAACAAATCAGCTTCATTGTGCCTTCTGAAGTGAAGAACATGTCCTCCAGTAAGTGCAATAATCTTCATATTCGTTAAGAGAACTTGAGACTTTCAAGAAGAGATTGGACTGCCATTTGTCAAAAATGGTGTAGGGTCTCCTGCATGGGTGGGGGGTTGGACTAGATGACCTACAAGATCCCTTCCAGCTCTGATTATCTGTTTTCTGACTGTAAATTTCTTCCAGTTGCAAATCAAAGCTTTTTAAAAAGTTTCACTATTGCTTGATATCTGATGATAAACCAATGGGAAACCAGGAATTTAGGATTTCTAACAACTTAATTGTGGAAGTATAGGTTCCTTTTATGAATCAGTTCTCATGGGCACATTTCAAGGGAAGGGTCAGGGAAGCTAGCGACGCAATGTGTGCAGTGGTAAAAATGGTGTCCCTGTGGGTTTTACTCCTCTAGTTGTGATTGACTTTAGACGGCAGTGCTCATTTCCGTTTCTTAAGCCAAAAAGCCAGCATTGTCTGGAGACATTTCCATGGTCATGTAGCCAGATGATATCACACAGCAGCACAGAGCGTATGGCGAAGCATGGAATACTTTCCTTCCTGCATGCTTATATGTGCAGCACAATTCATCTACTTGAATTTACAGTTTGAATGTCCAGCTACATGCTTTTGAACTGCTAGATTGGCAGGAGCTGCAACAAGTGACAGCAGCTCACTCCAACTCGTGGCATTCGAATTTCACACTGCCAAGCTATAGACCTATAACAGTCTAATACTCAGCATCTTAACCACTGAGCCAGCACGTCCCATGTCTGCAATGAGATGTTAAATAATTGGGGAAGTTACAAGAGAACCATTTAAGGGACCTGGGCAAAATACTTCAATGTCCAGTTGCATCATAAGATTGTTTCCACCATTTTGGGAAAAGCCTCTAGGCCTGAAAATGCCTCTAAATGGAATTTTTTCAGACATAGGGACTGACTGCAAGAAATATTAACCAAACTGATATGCAGCAATGGCTGTCATTGCATGTTGCCTGTCAACATTTGAATTGGTTTATTTTCAGCCAAGACTAAGGAAGAAAACTTCAGCAATGAAGCTCAAATTTGATTCCGCTTACAATGTATTTTTTCTTAGGCCCTTTTCTCTCTTTCCTAATTATGCCGAAGTATAGAGTTAATACTGTTGAATCTATGTGTATTTTTCATAAAATAATCATAAGAGGATTTTGAAGAACCAGTGGCACGGTGAAGATTCCTAGCTATCTTAAAGGTGAGAGGGAGAGAAATGTCACTGAATTTGCCAAGTGATTGAGAGGCTTACATTCCCCCAAGGGTCCCGGTGACCTACTATCTTTTTAGTTGCCCTGTACTGCTGCAGCTCACAATAGTTGAATCACAAACCTTTCTTTTATCTGGGTCTTCCTGATCTAAATGACAACTAGAGATTGAAGAGAGGGGTCAGAAATATAACTTCAGAGTTAGCTTGTGAAAGATTTAACTTTACAAGAAAAAGCTGCAACTGATAATGCTTCAAAGGGAACAGGAAACGCCTAAGTGAAAGACGTGTAAATCTTGGGGCAAGTTGGAATGCCCCTGTCCTTTGCCTTTCAGACAAAAACTCAGGATTATTTGCAATATTTTCAAATAAAGTAATTTCCAGGTGATTAGTTTTAAAGGTAGCCAAGAAATATGTATAAACTACTATATATTACAAAGGGGGGGTTCTTTTGGGGCTACAATTGCACAATCTTGTACAATGGCCTAACCCTCACCCTTAATTGGCTCAACATATTAGAAGATTTCAGGAATCCCCCAAATATCTCACATTGATAAATTTGATTTACTTAAACACTTGGGCTTCATGGATACTTTGTAACAGACATAATGCGATTCAGATATCGACAATCGCTTGAGTGTTACTCATTGTCTCAATTGTAGCAAATGGTTGGCCAATAAGCCAGTGTAACTTTTATATTTCTGTGATTGGCTTTGTCAGGAGTCTATTGATAATTGCCCCAGCTAATCTATAAAGTGTGTCAGGAAGCTGAAGCCTTCCTCATGATGCCATGCTCTTAAAGTTCTCAGGGAATTGCTAAAATGATAGAACTATGGTTATAAAACTGATTGGTTTGAAATAAAAGAGGAAATGAACCAGGTGTACAGATGCCCTGATTTATACAAAGTTTAAAAAGAACTTTATTCCTCTCTGACAACTCAGAATCTTTGATACACTGTTCAGTGCCAACTTAGTATCTATAACTATCTTACATCTATGTTACTTGAAGTCTTTTTGTAACTTCTATTATATGATTACGGTGTATGTTGTCTAATAAGGGCAAAGGAAAATATGAAGTTTGACTTTATAAGATACATTTCTAATACCTTAATTCCCAATGTCAGCCTTATCAGGCAGATCAAACAGGAAACACAACTCGTTAAACTAATTTAGCTTTGCAATAAAGTAGAATTATTGCAAATAATTTATTGTAGTGAATTTCTCCCAAACTAACTCAGATAATTTCAAAAACTTTGCAGCATTGAGATATTACAGTTTGCTTTTCTCACAGCAGCCAAGAAAAACAAAACAAAAAATTAGCAAAGCCAATCTGGCATTTCCTCTTATGGTCCATCATCTGACCCACAGATTATTCAGAAAGTAATGGGGTTCTCAACAAAACAAAAGCCTAAATTGAAGGATAATGAGAATTAATCCAGCATACTTTTATCGCTATAAATTGGACAGGTCTCTGCAGAAAAAAAAAACTATTTTTCCTCTGAGACTTTACTCCTAAAGACAACAAATACCTAAATACAGAACCTGGTATATAAAAGTACATGCAAATAGATGTGATTTTTTTTAAAAAAAGAGGCAATGTTGTAAAGAAAATTAGATTCATTCCAAGCTGGGTTGGAAGAATGCAGATAGCTGGTTGAAGTACAGTTTATTAGATGGCCAGCCCTAAACCTTTTCCAAGTTCTCTTTATCTAGGAATTTCAGCTCACCCTCTATTCTAAGAAGAATTCTAAGAAATATATTTACAGTAGCCAATTACTCGCATGGTTCAGATACTCTGCAGACCTGCAGTATAGCATTTGATAATAAGGTGGTCTTTTAGGAGGAAAAGCCTTTTTTTATCAGAGATTTCTGGGTCAAAGGGATCTTGGTTTGGGATTTTAGATAGAGGAATGTTGCACCGTATTACATTAAATTATTCTGTTTGCACTTTGATAGCTGTCTAAACCCTACTGTATTTTGGGGATTCTGAATTACAGAAGGAAGAATGTGTAAACTTGATTTCCTTCCCCCAGGCAATATAAATTGAAGGCTTTTTCTGATAAATAATGATACTTGGGGCACTTTTCTGTCCAAAACAAGTTCATTTCTAGATCACCAGGTGGGGCCAGAGCTAAAGTTACTGCCTAGTTGTACTTTCAAATCCAATTGCATTTATGTTTTCTTTTCTTTTGTTCCTGATATGGATCTTTACTTAATATTCATCAATCTCATCATGCATAAGGACCAGTGTCTTTTCATAAAGACACAAGTCATACAGCTGGCTTTTTCTCAGATATTTCCATGAAATTACAGAAGGCAGATAATCAGCTTAGATTATGCTGATATTGTCCCCCAAAAAATCTCACCTGAACATTCTTTATAGTCTTAATGCAAGTAAGGTCCTTTTTCATTTTCCCAAGCAATTTTGGAACCTTTCTGTGGTTGGAAACCGTACTTTTAAATCTACTACTATCAAGAATGTGGCAAAAGCAATCATGTCATAAGAGCAGACAGTTGGAGTGTTTAGATTATATTCTCTATTCTGTAACTTTATGAGCAGATTTTTAATAAGCCATAAGCCTAAATTTAGCATTACTTGATTTTCTTGATTTTCACTCTTACCCAAAATTAATGGAAAATTACCATATTATTATTGAGTGGCTTGCACTTGCCATTAAATTTTGGCATTACATTCTGAGAAATTCTGGATCCATGAGCCATAGATTATCTATTCCTTTAGATTTTTGAGTTGCTTTATTCCAGGATGGAGGAAAGGACTTTAAAAGAAAATTCTAGAAATCATTTTCAATAAAGCTCATGTTCTTTAATCTGTTTATTATTTGTTTTATATTTTAGAAACTGCTTCAGTGTTTTTTTAATTAATCATTTAAAAATGCAATATACATTATGATAAACCTTTTTATATTAAAGTCAAAAACACCAGGGAAGGTTAACAAATATAACAGAATAGCAATACAGCTTTCCCAATCTTGCTACATTAACAAATGTTGGCACTCCATACTTAGCAATTTGCACATTCACCTATGACATATCCACTGTTTGGGACATTCATAGGCATCGGAAGATATTGGGTATTTTTTGTACTTTGACCATTCGTAGTAATAAATGAACCACTTATTTTAGATTATGAATTTTTTGTAATGAAAAGTTATTTAAATTTAAAAACTGCTGTGTAGCTGAGAAACAAGATGTTGGGTGTGCAAATAGAAAACACAAAAAGTATTCCTTTTCAGATTTTGATATTTTGCCAGGAATGGATATTTTGGGAAGGGGATGGAAGTTTACCCTCAATATCTGGGTGAGAGGAAGTAAAGTTTACCAGAATTGAAAAATGAGTCAGTCCTCGACTTACGACTGGATGTTTAGTGACTATTTGAAGTTACAACAGATCCTGAAAAAGGGAAGTTACGACCTAGATTCAATGGTCCAATGTCCACCAGCACCACCATACCCCCACCACAGGAACTTGATAATATCTTGGGCACTTGGCAACTGGTCTGTATTTACCTCCACTTGCAATGTCCCATGACTGCATTTTTCCAGCAAAATAAAATGCTTGTAGCAAACAATGGGTTCACTTAACAACCACGGCGTTCCCATGATCATGTGGTGATCCATTTTACAGCTGTCGTGATACATAACCGAAATTGTCGGGTCTATTATGGTCATATGTCAAGAACTACCTGTAAGACTACACTATTTGGGATGGATAGGGAAAATGAAGCCAGCTGGGCCCGGAAAAAATGGTGATGTGAGAGCAGTGAAAAGAGAAAAGTCAATATGAGAGAGAAGACGTACATCACCCTTCATCCCCAAATGTTGTAAGATTATTTTTAAATTAAATATAAATGCTGACAATAATACTATTTATAAGTGTGATGTTCTGTGTTATGATACCATTCCTTCAATAGTATTCTGTTCTGATATAGCCAACAGTTTCTTTGATGTTTGTATCATTAACATTCCTTTCCCTTTGTGGGGGCTCATGGCAGAACTGGCTCAATATTATCACATTAGCTGCCAGTGTTAAACAATGAAGCCAAAGTAAAAGAAGGTGAAAAGGAAGAAGAGAAAGGCCATTTCTTCTTCACTACCTGTACATTTATTTATAGTAGCAACAGTCTTTTAGAAAGACAGGCACTTTTAGGGCTTTAAAATAACATTTCAAATTGGCAGTTGGCAGATCTTTTCACATGGGCATTGTCATCTGTGTACCAGTTAGCAACTAATTGGTGAGCCTGCAGACAAGGGGAATGCCTAAATGGATAAGTTTCCAAATTGAAATTCTAAAAACCTTCCATGTAAGTATGGTACAGGTAGTCCTAAGCAGGCCTGGGGTTCTACTGCTTCAGACTGCTTTGGGAAAACAGGATGTTAAATTTGCAACTAGTTTGCCAAACCAGCTGATCCCACCTCTCCCAGGAGTCTCCACGTGGCCCATTTTCGATGCAGATAAATGCAGGGTCAGCGTGGAGGCTCTGGGAGGGGGAAAAACGGGCCTTCCAGAACTCCAGAAACAAACCTGTTTCTGGCTTCCGAAGGGCCTTCAGAGCCTGAGGGAGGCCGTTTTTGCCCTCCCAGAGGCCCAAGGGAAGCCTCTGGACTCTTGGGAAGGTGAAAAACGGCCCTACTGGAAGTACTGGAAGTCGCGAAATGGGCCTGTTTCCGGCTTCCGGAGGGTTTCCAGAGCCCGGAGGAGGCCGTTTTCGCCCACCCAGAGACCCAACAGAAGCTTCTGAAAGGCAGAAAATGATAGTTCCAGTAGGCCACGTCCACCACCCAGCAACTGGGCAGTGAACCGGTTGCTAGGATTTTTGAATCCCACCTGTTTATAACCATTTGTTTAGTGATTGTTCAAAGTTACAAGGGCACTGGAAAAAAGTGTCTTATGACTCTTTTTCACTTATGTCCACTGTAGCACCCCCATAGTTCTGTGTTCAAAATTCTGATGTTTGGCAACTGTTTCATAGTTATAACGGTTGCAGTGTTCCGAGATAATGTGATCACCTTTTACGACCTGACAAGCAAAGTCAGTGTGGAAGCCAGATTCACTTTACAACCATGTCATTGCAGTGATCCGCTTAACAACACTGGCCAGAAAGCTCATAAAATGGGGCAAAACTCACTTACCAAACATGTCGCTTAGCAACAGAAATATTGGGCTCAGTTATGGTTGTAAGTCAAGGATTACCTGCATTTTTTTTTTTTCAACGTCAGCATGTGTTTGCCTATCAACCCAATTGCCTGTCCTTTGCCTGTGGGCAGGAAGTGAGATTAGGTTGCTGGATTATCAAAGGAGGAGAGAAGGTGAGTTATCAGTTATCAGTGATTTTCCAGCTGTTCAGGACAGAGCGTCCATAGTTGGTGCCAATTCTGGAGGCAACTCCTTGTGCAACCTCTCCGGGGCTGCAAAAATCCAGGCAACCACTAGATGACAGAGATGCAGTAGATTCTTATCTGCCACCTAGTCATCATCTAGCTTTCGCAGTCCAGAGCCAGAAACCTATTCTCTTGTCTTAAAACGAAACCAAACAAGGAGGCAGGCCAGCTTTTAAGTGGCCTCTGGTTCCGATCACTAATCTCTCAAAATAACTTCAGAATGAAGTTTGACTCCCAGGGCGGGAACACAGCGGCCTTTCTGTATCAACTGGTTTGCATACAGTAGTGATTTAGCAGTAAGTTTATCTTCTGGAGGACCTGGCTTTGAGTACTGTTCATGCAGCAGCCTGAGTCATTTAGAATCTGCCCTTTTAGTCATGTCAAAGTTCAGCTTAGCTGTGTTTGAGAAAATGAAAACGCAAACACAGTTCAGTTTCAGGCAGCTGAGAAAAGGAACTAATGCAACTGGAAACAGCCCGGAATGTCACCAGAATGACATTCGCGATTCCTAAGTAACAACTTAGAGAGGACCTCTTCTTCACCTCTTAAGCCTTTCCTCACCACCACTGCTTGGGGGGTCCAGACAAGAACTCACAGTCTCTAGCCTGGTGCCTTAACCACTGCACTAAATTTGCTCTCACACTAACCTTAATGCTGTTAATTTCTTTGCTGAAATTGCTTCTTTTTTTTCTCTCTAGTCACATTACAGGAAGGAAAGCTGTTAAAACATTTTAAAAACAGAGGGCAACAGATAAAAATTATAGCGTAAGACGAGTTTCTATTCTGCCCTTTTTTAATTAACTGTTTTTGGTGCAGGCTATTTCTACTGCCTATCTGGTGAGATTGAAATGATTCAACAGAAATAAGGGATTTGGCCAACTCTCAGTTCTCTTGCTTTATGTTTCTTATTAGGAATTCTGCATAGCGTTTGTTGTGCTTTACAGTGAGGGTTTCCCAGTTGTTTTGCAATATGTTCTACAACACTCGGATGACCAGAGTTTATAGAACCATCCTTACATAACTACTCAGATAAGAAAGTACCAAATTGCCACTCAGTAACAGTCAATCCTTCCACAAGTGCAAGGAAACAGTCCAAAGGCCTAGAAACTACATTATGTTAAACTTGCCTGAATCTGTTCTTTTTGCCTTTTTAAATATATATTTCCCTCCCATTGGCTGCAATAGAAGCTAAAGCTTTTATTACATATGTCAGTGAATGATTATGAAATTAGCCAATAAAGAGTGTATTAAACCCTCCAGTATATCTCACAGAGAGATGTCCTAAGCATTGGACTCCAGTTCTAGAACAACGAGCTATGTTGAGGGGCACCAGGGAAGGGGTAGGGGTTAGATTGAACCTCCTCCTCTGACCTTGGACCTCTTTTTCTACCCTGAGAAGCTTAGCTGAGTACTGCAGATGTTCAGTTTATTGTTCAGCTACTTTTCAGAAAATGGAGAGAGCGAGGGGACCCTTTCAACACCCCTCCAAGTTTCTGATTGTTAACCACAGTGGAGCTTATCAAGAGCCAAGCCCTTTCCCCAGCTTCTTTGACCAGCATGCTCTGGTTATTTCTTCTGAGCTCTGCTGCTCAAACAAAGAAAACAAAAGCCACCCAGACAGCATATTTCCTTCCAGGCAGGAAGTGTTAGGTGTAAAAAGAAGAAAAATAAACCAAAAGGCTCTATCTCCAAGCAGCAGGAATCTTATCAATAAAACAAAACAAAAAGCTGCACCTAATAATTGTATTCTGACTATCAGAAGAGTTTAATGTTCTGAGTGGGTGCTCTTCCTTGGAATATATTATTTTGCAGGCAACTCTGTGAACCTAAACTTAACAGTGTTTAAACCGTAAGGTCATTTATCGAAGGAAGCAGTCTTCTAATTAGCTGGGCCATACTTGAAATATTGTCAAGCTCCTGGAAAGGACACACACTTAGAAACAAAAACTACTTGGATCTTTTGGGAAAACACTTACTGCTGGTAGGCTAATGAAACTGAATCTTGAAAGCCTGTCAAAGCAATTATCCAGATCAATTGATATCTGGCGTAATTTAGGTGGAGTTACTCAGAGTCTTTTTTCCCCCTGACTGAGGAAACTTTTCTGCAGATATTTTTGGTAAAAGTGGGAAGCATATCTGACGTCGAAATGCCAAACAACAAACCAGAAAATACCTTAGAGACGTGGAAAAAGAACATATTTGGAAGACTTGCAAGAGGAACCTAACTTCCAGGTTTCTTTGTGGCTAGCTTGGCTGAGAAAATGACTACTGCCTGATTGATAAGACGTCTCTAAACTTGCTAGTTGGGGAATTCTGGGACTTGAAGTCCACAAGTCTTAAAGTGCCACATTTGGAGGTCCCTTGTTTTAGCCCACTGGGTTTACTATGTTCTGCTAATAGCCACAATGTATAAAAAGATACTGTAGATCTATATAGATCCCACCCCACATCCTCCCCTCATTATGCAATCCCAAAAGACTCTGGTGGCCAGTGAACCTCTGACCTCTAAGCCTGCCCCTGTTATAGCATTAGGAGAACAAGCTGCAGCAAGATTTAGCATGTGTCCTCCACTCTGCCCCACGGTCTCTTCTGGGGAGGACAGCTATTGCTTGCTCTAATACTTATTCCCAGCCTAATAAAGATTTGGGTGGCTATTATATAAATAAGCAACTGCAAGCTTTTCTCTTGTCAGTGAACACACCCACTGTCACTTTAGGTCACTGAATAACAGTGGTGGGATTCAAAAATTTTTTACTACCTGTTCTGTGGATGTGGCTTGGTGGGCGTAGCAGGGGAAGGATACTGCAAAATCCCTCCCCACCCCACTAACCTGCTTTCCAGCTCCATTCTCCTGTGCAGGGCAACAAAAGAAGACCCAACCAATCAGCTGGGACTGAGGCAGAGAATAGATGGGGGGCGGGACCAGTCAGAGGTGGTATTGGCCAGTTCTCTGAACTAAAAATTTCCGCTACCAGTTCTCCAGAACTGGTCAGAACCTGCTGAATACCACCTCTGCTGAATTACTGTTGGAAAGAAAGTCAGAGGGTCTTTAGCTTTATGTGATTAAGGGGATATACTGGTTCTAAATAGAAGAAGTTCTATTGCTGGGATTCTTGTAACCACACCCTTTTATTTCAGTCAACGTTGCTAAAGAGAATTCAGTAAGAATCTTTCTGGGAAGCATATTACTTTTAGGTTGATGGCCAGAATACTGACACTTACAATATTATCTGTCTTGGGTGGAGGGGGTATGTGTCATCATTTTGTGTTGGGACAAACAACAAAATTACAAGCAAGAATTCTGAAGTTGACTTCAAACATTTCAGACATATTAACCTGAAAAGAAAACCAAACTTTACGAGCTTCTCATGGTTATACTATATGAGTTATGTGTGGGAGAGATCCAGCCTGAGATCACTAATATTCACTAATAGCATTCAGGACCGTACATTAGCAGTACTTCTAAAGTCAGCAAATGCATATAAGCAATGGACTTCAGATGTCAAAAGATTGTTTTGTTGACTATCATTAAGCAATGTGTGAATTTATTCTTAATGAGTACAAAAGCCTGAAGGAGAAAAATCATCTTGTGCAAGCAACCCCATGTGGCAGCTTACTTCAGTTTGGTGCTCTCCAGATGTGAGGGACTAAATCTATCACATTCAGCCAGTGTTGGATAGTTTTGCAAAGCTTGCAATAGGGAATGGAAAAAGTATAGGCAGGCTTCTTTTTTCTTGGATGCCCGAGCTGTAAACAAACCCATATGCTTGACTGCAGTTTGCTCTTGGAAAAGAATGTATTAAAGCTGCTGTTCTCTTGCTGAGGGCACAAAGACATGTACTGAGAGCATGCCTTCATGGTGGCCACAGCTGCTATCTTTATGTGTGGCATAGCCTCAGAAATTGCTTTGTAATCCTTTGACTTGTGTCATGATGGATCATCTTAAATTACAAGGTTGCCGAAGGAAAACACAAACACTCACATTCTGATTCTACACAGCCACACATAGCCACTGGGAATTCTGTGGCAGTAAAATGATTTGAGGCAATTACTGTTTTCCTCAGAAATGATGTTCCTACATAAGGCTTGTTTTCTGCTCAGGACGAACAGCTGGTTTGGGTTTAGAAATGTGTATTCAGAGAGGTGTGAAGGGACAAAAGGTTGCCTGAATATGTTGTGAAGAGTCCTTGGAGTTTGGAAGGTAAAATACCTCAGAGAAGAACTGACAGTCAAAGATTCACGCTGCCCAAGATAAAAGACTTTTTTCTTTTTAAAAAAACGTTGGAGTGGGGGAATGGAAGACAGTAACTACTGTATAATAAAGCATTTAGTCCCCTCTTGCCCTTGGTTATTGTGCTTCCTCTGAATCTTCTGCACTCTACAGGAATGAATGAGCTTTGTGTTCAACATTTTTCAAGGATAGAAAATCTACAAGCATCCAGAAGTATATAACAGAACTTGCAGTACCTCCAGCTAGCATGGGTGACAGGTAATTTGGTGCCTTATGCAGGCTTCAGAAATTCATGTGACCACTAGATGGCAACAAAGAGATGCTAATTCCTTACTGCCATCTAATGATGGCCTGGAGTTTTGCGGTTCAATTTGTAAACACTATTAAGGGTAATGTGAGTTGTTATTTAACGACATCTAGGTTCATCATCCTCCCTCAAGTCCATGCTTGATGCTATTACAGCTAAAAGAGTGGAAAAACAGCAAAAGTGGAGCTTTCTGCTGTCTGAATAAGGCTATTCATGGCTGGGAGAAATATGTAGGAATTTTTGGACCCTACCAGGGGTCATCTTGAGATAGTGTATAAAACATATAAAATGCAAGACCAATAGACATTGTTTCCAGCACTGGTTCATCTGTTATTAAACTTGCAATTTCCTTCATTCTGAAATTTCTTTCATTTTTGAGGTACTCAAGCCTTCAACAGGAAAGTTGAAATCAAACCAAACAAGAATACTTTAAGGCACAGGAGTAGCAACATAGCAAAAAAGAAAATGAAGAAATATTGATCTAAATATCTGGGAAAATAAACCAGGCTTCAGCATAAAGATGAAAGGATGATGTCTACTCACCAGAACAGATCTGAGCCAAATTTATTATTTGTCAAATACATTTAGCACAAAGTGAATTTCCAGAGACGTTCGGAGCGCAACTATAGACAAGGTCCAATTAACTCATTTTCAGGGGTGAAGGAAGCAAAAGAAAGGAATCTGGGAACAGGCAGAATTTATACTGAAGGCTGTACAGTAAAAGCAGAAATGTCTGGTCAGCTGAAGTGGTTCCAAAAACAGAATTAATATAGCAGAAACCAAGTTATGACTCAAGATGATCTTAAATTCCAATACACGCACACACACACACACACACACCCCTTGTGTTTGTTTTGCTTTTGTTTATTTTGGGGAAAGCAGTGTCCACCCTTATCACTATTGAATCCCATCCATATGGCCTTAGGAAGAAAACTATCCATTCCATTATTTTCAAGATCATAGTTTGTATATTGTCAAAATTGCAACATAAGATATTCCAGTCTAAATTATCCAATTACACTTTGATATTTGCTTCACAGAACTACCAAGAATCCTTTAAAACAGGGGTGTCAAACTCAAGGCCCAGGGGCTGGATCCAGTCCATGAGGTGCTTAGATCTGGCTCACAGGGACACCCTGGAAACAGCGAAGGACTGGCCTGTGTGCCTCGGTCAGCAAAAAGAGAGCTCGGCAGGCCATGCGCGGCTGTCCAGGCCCCGTTTTCGGCTATGACGGCCTCCTGCAGCTCTCTGTTAGCGAAAATGGAGCTCCGTTTTCACTGGTAGTGGGCTGCAGGATGTTGTCGTGACCGAAAACAGATTGAGAGCCCATTTTTGCTGTAAGCACCTCTGACACAAGTGACATCAAGCTGGCCACGCCCACCCTGTCCATGCCCCCAAGGTCAAACACAACCCTGATACGGCCCTCAATGAAATCAAAATTGACATCCGTTCTTTAAAACATGGAGGTGAGGGGGATACTGCTGCAGCACTGATCCAAATTACAGATAGTCCTCAACTTGCAGCCACAATAGGGACCAATATTTCCAGATGCTACAACCATTGTAAGCACATGCCAGTTGCCAAGCACCCAAATTTTGATCATGTAACTGCAGGGAATGCTGCAGTGGTCGTAAGTGCGAGGTCTGGTCATAAGTCACTTTTTTCCAGTGCCATTGTCACTTCAAACGATTATTAAATAAATGGTTGCAAGTCAAGCTCTAACCTATATTACAGCAGCTTGTCCTCCTATCAGGCATCCATCTTGTTTATGCCAAATGATTTCTGGTTCATTGTTTTGTTTTGTTTTGGCATTGTGTAACAGAAGGGACTGAAAATGTCCCTGTCTTTCAGAGTACAAAGTCCTAATTTAACTGTGCAAGCACATTCCCTGAGCTCTGGAGAAATATCTTATTCAGCAACTCACTTTTCCAGAAGGCATCTGCTTTAACGCAGCTTCTGATGGGCACATTTGAATCAGAAATGGGCAAAACCTCTCAGCCCATATTTACAGTGAGCTTAACTGTCCACAGCAACCCATAGCAGACAAGACCAGCTCTACTTGAAGCAGGAAAACATAGCTATCTATCCAGGGAATACATTCCCATGTTTCCCAAGCATGATCTCCAAGTTACCTTCCTCTCCTTATAACCAGTGGTAGGATTCTACCGGTTAGGCCCAGTTCAGGTGAACCAGTAGTAAAAAAAACAACAGCCAAAACGGTATTTCTTTTTTTCACCCAACAATCAGCTGTTCTGACAATCAGCTTGCCGGGATCCCCCTCACCATCTTACTGCTTTGCCCAGGAAGCTTCCCTGAAGTCCAGGAGACAAAAAGAGATGCATGGGGGAGGGGTGTGCGCAGTCACCGCCCGCGCTCCTTTTTTTGCCTTCCTGGGCCTCAGGGAAGCCTCCTGGGAGCAAAAATGCCCCACCCCAGGAGGCTTCCCTGAGACCCAGGAGGCCAAAAAATGGAGCACGGGGGGGGGGGGAGTGCTGCACAAAGAAAAAAAGCCATGCCCACCTAGTCACATGCCCACGCCCACCTAGCCATGCCCACCTGGCCACACCCACAGAACCGGTAGTAAAAATATTTGCATCCCACCCCTGCTTATAACACCATTGGAGCCTGACTTAAGAAGCCCTTGATGCTTGGCACTTGTAAAAACACTTTTTCTTCTGCCCTCCTCTTTTCCCCAGCCCAATTCTACTCATTCTCTAAAACGGGTGGAGAACGACGGCCTCTTTATGACTTGTGGAGTTCAACTCCC
>NW_020769337.1:14127260-14235585 GCF_900518735.1 Pseudonaja textilis | reverse complement strand
TGCAACCGCCATAAATACGAACCAGTTGCCAAGCATCTGAATGTAAATAAATCACGAGACTATGGGGATGCTGCAGTGGTCATAAGTGTGAAAAATGTCCATAAGTCTCTTTTTTTCAGTGCCAAAGGGTCACTAAATGAACTACTGTAAGTTGAGGACTACGTGATTTATTTCATATGGGTGAAATAAATGTGGGTGGCTCCTGCTATCACTGGTGCCCATCCCCCGATCTCCTGTTTTTGCCCTGAGACGGAGCCCCACAGGCGGCTGCACCTGAAGACAGGTAGGTTGGCAAGGAGAGCACTGGCATGGAGGTCCTGATGGTGTCTTTCTCTCACACTCACTCTCTCGCCTCTGTTTCTTTCCTCTACTTCTCATTCCTTGCTTAATCCTTAGTTCAGCGTGACTCACTCCTCAGCTCGGGCTTTGCTTTAGTTATCTCTCCACTTGCACACTTCTGCACAATCTCTGCCACTATATAATGCAATATTAGTGCAATATCAGGGGGGGTTTATTCAATGTATAGAATGTGAAAGATGTGTGTTTATTTTCATAGTCATAATGTACACTGAAGATGGTATTTAATTTCGTTGTACAAGGTGCAATGACAATAAAGTAAACTAAACTAAACTGTCTGGGGTCCGCAAAGGCTCCGGTGGGCCAACCCAGGGTATGGAGGCTGGAGGTTTCTGTTCAGTGTCTGCTTTAGTAAAATAAACCATGATCTCTCAGGGAACCCAAGTGACCTCTCACAGAACCCTATGGTTCCACAGAACCCTGGTTTAGAAACCCAACTCTAATATGGTGCCTACAAAAAGAATGAATGACTGGCCCCAGCCCTACTGGCTCCAGTTCTATGGTGGTTTTGGCAGTGGATGTTGGGATCAGTGGTGGTATGGTAGTAAAAAAAAAAGCCTCCCAGGATCAGTTGAGAGGAGGGGAAAAAAACAATCATCTGAGATGAGAAAGAAGAGAAAAGTGCAGGATCGGCCCTCCCACCCGGTTTTTTATTGCTTTTATAAATTGTTGCTTTGTTTTCATATTTAATTGTTTGTTAGCCGCCCAGAGTCATATATTTGAGATGGGCAGCTGCATAAATTGGATGAAGGAATAAGTAAGTAAAAAAATATGAAATATGCAAAATCACTTGATTAGTACTCAGCCATTACTTTTTAATGATTAGGTACATTTTTATAGCAGTGTGAAGTTTCCAGAGAAAAAGAAAGAGAAAAAGAGGGCAATTAGCAGAAGATGGATGGGCTCAGCCACACTGGCACTGGATGCACTGCTGGAAAACCTGAAGGACCAGATTAGGGACAATTCATCCTGGAGAAAATCTATCTAAGTCAAGGGTGTCACACTCAATTTCATTGAGGGCTGCATCAGGGTTGTATTTGACCTCGGGGGCGGGGGGCGCTGAGGGGGTGTAGCCAGGGTGGGCATGGCCACCTCAACGTCATTAGGGGCGACCTGCCAGTGAAAATGGGCTCCCAAGCTCCGTTTTTGGCTATGACAGCCTCCTGCAATAAAGCTTGGGAGGGCCGCCCACAGCTTTCGCATGCTCCGTTTTCGGCTGCAATGTCCTCCTGCAAACCTCTGCCAGTAAAAAGAAGGCTTAGGAGGGCTGCCCACAGCCCTCCTGAGCTCTGTTTTCGCTGGCAGAGGCACTACAGCCCAGCGGGCCGGATTGGGCCTCCGGGCCTTGAGTTTGACACGCCTGATCTAATTGATCACTAAGAACTGATACTGACACATAATCAATCAATCAATGTTCTCAGTAGCTACAACTCAGCCTGCATTTTAAAATACCTTCTTCTTTGGAGTATCGCATTATGAAAGATCGAGAGCAAATAATTATAGCAATAAAAACCTTGCTGGTGCATGATCCAAAATCATGTAATCAAGCATTGCCAGAGACAAAAAGAGAGGGCCGATTTTTTTTTCTGATCCAGCAATCCATCAGTTCGTAGAGAATTAATTCAAAATTTATAATAATGCTTACAATTCTATACTGTATGTAAGCTTGAATAAATTATGCTGAACAGAACAAGTACAGCCTTATAAACATAATTTCTATGTTGTGCTAGAATATAGAGCTATTTCACATATATATAGGGCAACACATAATTTCCATGCTTTGCGCAACTTGTTGTCAGGGTGCCAGGGAAATCAGAAAATCCTGGCAGTTAAAATGAGTAAGGATTTATTGCAAGCATAAGTTCTCTACCAGAATATGAACTACTTATTTATTTATTTATTTGATTTGTCAATCGCTTACAAGGTAATAGGTATAAGTATATACATAGTTATGAATACATGAAATGGGTACATATCAGAAAAATAAAAGAAACAATAGGACAGGGACGGTAGGCATGTTGGTGCACTTATGCACGCCCCCTACGGACCTCTTAGGAAAGGGGTGAGGTCAATAGTAGACAGTCTAAGGTTAAAGTTTTTGGGGTTTGGGGAAGAGTATTCCAGACATTGACCACTCTGTTGCTGAAGTCGTATTTCCTGCAATCAAGTTTGGTGCGATTAACCTTGAGTTTGTATCTATTGTTTACTCTTGTGTTGTTATGGTTGAAGCTGAAGTATTCATTGACAGGTAAATCATTGCAATGTATGATTTTATATACTATACTTAGGTCAGACTGAAGATGGCGTAATTCAAGGTTTTCTAGGTCTAGAATTTCAAGTCTGGTGGCATAAGATATTCTATGAGTAGAGGAGTGGAGAACTCTTCTTGTGAAATATTTATGGATTTTCTCAACTGTGTTAATATTAGATACGTAATGTGGGTTCCAGACTGATGAGCTGTATTCAAGTATTGGTCTAGCAAATGTTTTATATGCTCTAGTTATTAGTGTAATATTACCAGAGAAAAAGCTACATAAGATTAGGTTAAAAACTCTTAACACCTTTTTGGCGATGTAGTTACAGTGGGCTCTAGCACTTAGGTCATTTGAGATGAGTACTCCAAGATCCTTGACAGAGTTTGGATCATCAACAAGGTCTTGACTATTCAGCCTGTATTTTATTTTCTGATTTTTTTTGCCAATATGTAAGACAGAGCATTTATTGGTTGAGCTTTGAAGTTGTCATTTGTTTGACCATTCTGATACATAGTCAAGGTCTTTTTTAAGTGTAGCAGTATTGTCTGTGGTATTGAACAGCTTTACATCATCAATGAAGAGAACGCAGTTGCTTTTAATATGATCACAGAGGTCATTTATGTAGAGTATGAAGAGAGTTGGTCATCAAACTAATGGTCAAAGCAAATTGGCGGTAGATAAGAGACAATGGAATTCAATGTGGAATTGGACTTAGATCTCTTGTGAATGCAAAAGGACTCAAGACTGATGACCCATTTGACCCCGCCCTCCAGCTCAGCCTAGTCATCTCCTACACCTGTACATAGTGCTGGCATTCACCCGTATAATACATCACTTAACTCCAAAATAATGAAAAATAGGCTTGCATGTATTACAAACCAACTATGCTGCCTATATGGAGTTACAGGGTTTGTCCTACAAGATCTTGCTCTCCTTTTCATTATTTGCATGTTGCAAAATTTCTTAAAATTTAGTCTTATCTATCTGATGCATATGTCTTCACTCTCATACAAAAGTGAAATATGGCAATTCACAGAATTATACCCTGGCACATGTCTTTGCAATTGTATAGACAGAAAAGGTAGGGCATAGATTCCCACCCATCTAATTAAAAAAATGCCAACATAAAATATTTTGCTTTAAGCACTGAATCATCTACAAGTACTTCGTATATGCGTGAAACTTTCCAGACTTCAGACTTAAGGCTCCAGTTGATAATTAAGGAAGGCTTTGCCATATTCTAAGCTTGCATGATTGATTTATCCTTTTATTTTTATTTGTTTTGTACTTGTAGGAAGAAATTTCGGTTCTAAGGATTCCCAACAGAATGTCTGTAGCATCTGTAAATTCTAATTATTAATGGATTGCACTTATATTTAATTTTCTCTTTGGGAATTCAAGGCAGTAGGTCTAGTAGAAAGGACTTTTCCCTAACTATATCTCCACAATAACCGGTGAGGTAGGTAAGCTAAAAGTGATTTGTCCACACATACCTAGTGAGTTCCGTGATTGAGTGGGAACTGAAAATGGTGTCTCCCAGGCCCATATCCAAAAATTCTAAACGACAGGTAGTCCTCACCAGTCATTTAGCAACTATTCGGTTACAAAGGACACCCGCGGTCCAAAAAAAAAGCTATTTACAATCTGGTTCCAAAGTTCAAACAGCCAGCCCACGTGACTGCTGTTACAGCTGTTTGCAAGGTCCCATCGTCACATTCCTGCAATTTGCACTGTTACTTCTGCTTTCCCCATAGTGAACAATGGGTTTGCTTAACAACCGTGGCAATTGTTTAATGATCGCTGTGTTCGCTTAACAACCAATGCAAAAGTAAAAGTCGTAAGGCTGACTTACGGTTGTAAGTTAAGCACTACCTATAACATACTGTACTGGCTCTCTAATACATCTGGAGGGCATCAAATTGGAAAAGCCAGTTTTAGCACTACATAGTAATAAACACAGGCAAGCAATTCCTTGGCCTCCTCCAAGAGGCAACTAGAAAGGAATGAGTCATATAAGTTTCCCTTAGTAGAAGAGAGATTTGCACCCATCAGGCTCAAAGGTGACTAGTTAAAGAAAGAAGTTCTATGGTCGGGTGATACAAGCTCCACCCCTTTTGTACCTGCCTCATGATGTTGCATATACGTACAAAGGGGCCAGAGAGTGAGCATAGCACTGCATCACTTGTTTGGTTATATTGACAAGAACGATTCCTGCAGATGCCACTAGCTAGACATTTTTATTTAGCAAAGCCAGTTTGGTTTAGTAGTTAAGGCTGCAGACTAGAAAGCTGGAAACTGAGAGTTCTAGTCTCACCATAGCCATGAAAGCCAGCTGGGTGATCCTGGGCCAGTCACTCTCTCAGCGCAGCTTATTGTTGTGGGAAAAATAGGAGGAGGAAGGTGTGTTGGATATATCTATGGAGATTCTCAATTATCCCAATCATGGTTGTTCCAAATGTGTTTTTCCAAAAGACAAGTGGACTTTCTTGTTTTTTTCCCCTTGAAAATGTTTTGCTTTTCATTCAGAACTGAAGAAGCTTCAAGGATGAGAAGCTAAATGTTTTCAAGGGGTCAAAGCCCCAGTAAGTCCAGTTGCTTTTTGAGAGAGAGTGATTGGCCCAAGATCACCCAGCTGGCTTTCATGGCTCTGGTGGGACTAGAATTCAGAGTTTCCTTTTGGAAAAGGACATTTGAGTGTGTGGGATATGTTTGCTGCCTTGAATTGTTTGTAAAAATAATAAAGGCAGCATACAAACCAACAAATAAATATTATAAGTAAGTATGAAAAGTGTGTATTTCTTATCATGCTCATGGTATTATTTCTCCTAAGAATATATTGTATCTTCAAGATAACTGTGTTTGAACTGTACATAAATCTAATATTGCACTGCTTAATTCTGAATATATTACAAAAACTGAATATATTACAATAACTCCTTATTTACTTTGTAATTCTAAATTCAAAACAGCCAAGCAACATGTTTGTGTCAGTCCCATGATAGATTTAGTTTTGCTTTCCTAAACCTTTTCCAATTCTGAAACATTCGTTTAAAGATCTCAACACTTAAGCCCCATTCACACTTGTATTTAATCATGACACAATCATTTCTGACAATGCCACACTCATCATAAGCCAGTGAATCATACAGGTACAAGTCATTACTATCTTCACCAGTACTTTTTCTACTTCTTATGGTACCATTTAAGACATTATATAACATTTGTCACACTTTGTCATTCATTAGCTTGGGGGCAAAAAGCCAGGTAATCAATAGTAGATGGGATTGAAGATTTCTTTGGGGAGTTTCAGAAAGCATGCCCACGCCTTCCCTTCTGGTTATAATTCAGCCCCCGCCTTAGACAATTATCTTCAAGTATTTGCCCTTTCTGATAAGATTTTGTTTCCTGGTTGCCATTTCTACCCATCATCTCCATCCCCTTTTTTCATAATTCCTCTCCAAGCTTCTGACAAGATGGATAAGAAGATCAGACATTTACTATTTCACCTGAGGAAGAAGAGGTGGCTTGCTAATCCAATTTAATAATATTCTAACATGTATCTTTGCTTTAATATGCAGCTGCTCATTTTCCTCATTATAGGATCCAAACAATAATGAGGGGGGGACTGAACTCGGCTTTTGTAATTTATAGTCCAGTTTCCCTTTATTTGGCAGATTCAACCACTTCCTCGTGGTGTAAGAGAATGGCTGCTCTTTGGTATCTATTCTCTGGCTATACAGAATCTAGCAAATCTGCCTTCTCTCAAATCTGTTTCCTGTGTGATTCTTGATTTTAATTCGGTGCTGTGCTGAGGTAGGACCTTCCCCATTCCAAAGTGATAGTAGCGAAGCCAGAAATACAATGGTCTTCTTTATGGTGGCTGACATACAAATCAGAGCTTCATCTCAGCAGTACTTGGACAATCCATGATATTGGCCAGTTCATTTCCGTTACTAATTCCTAGTAGAATCTGCTCTTTTCATTGTTTTTGAGTGGGTGTGCGTACATTTTCACTGAACTTTCTACACCACAATCACACTTATCCATCCACTCGATTTAGAGAGATGTTTTAGTTTTCTAGTTTTCAGATTTCATCCTCTGCTATGCTTTAAGAGAATTATAAATTGGTCCTGATAGTTCATGAATAAAAAGCTCCATCCAGGATACTGATACATGGAACACTCCATTTTTTAAATCACTCTTCCACTGAAGAAAATGGATGTTATGCAGTAGCCTTAATCTATGCTTCCTGATTTTTTTAATCAATAATTATTTAAATCAAACTAATCTTGTTATTCCAGCAGGAATCAGTGTTGTGAGTTTGCCTTGTTATTCAAATCAAGCATTGTTGACTGCTGCCTTCTAGATATTTGGAATAAACCTAATCTATTGTTCAGAAGTGTGACATCATATAGTTGTGATTGAGATGGTTTGCAGTAACTGTATAAAAAGATTCACAGCAAGGTTTTGAATTATTGTCAGATTAAAACAAAACATTTTTGTACCTGCATAGAAAGCAAGTATCATACCCAAGGGTGTAATAGGTGCTTGGCAGATTTGCATAAACAGATACCTTTTTTATGGCTGTTTGGACTTTGCAATCTTAAACATGTGAACCTCTCTCCTGGGTCTCCACGCTTGGTATACGTATTCTGTTTTAAAGGGCAATTTCTTGTTTTGCTTTTTGTATTTTCCTATTATTCTGAAGTTTAGTGGAGTGATACGATTCTGAAAAAATTGGAGCACAGATCGGATGATCTGTGCCTCATGTGGCTGTTGACATCCTGCCCTGGAAATTATGCTTTCTGTAAATAATCCAAAGCATGGTTTATCAACCTCAGGAACTTTTAAGTTGTGTGGATTTCAATTCCCAGAATTTTCCAGGTAACCTTTCTGGCTGGGAAATTTTGGAAATCAACGCATCTCAAAACTGTTGAGGTCAAGAAATACTACTCTGAAGAAAGGAGCTAACAAAGTTCCATGTCCGTATCAGATGACCCACTGCAGTCTTTCTTCTGCTGTCTTGACTACCGGGACCACTTCAAGTGAGTGAGCAAGTCAGTTTTGAGAAAACAGAATGAAAATGTAACTCCTGCATTCTCCTTGGAGGAAGGATCAGGAAAAAATAGTAACTATCTTTGAATCAAAGGTTGTTTTGAGAGTTTAATTACATCTGTCTGCATTCTAAATTAATACATTATCTTTCATATAGTAATAACAACATATAAGAATATATTGTATATTCTGTTCTTGTAGGGAGATTCACACAAGCTTTCTAGAAGTAAATCCAGATGTAAGCCAGTTTTCTAGCAGACTAGGAAATTTTGAGATCTTTTTGGCATCAAATATTTTCTTTTGAAAAAATATCCAAATTATGTTATCTTGTTTTGCTATGTTTTAAAAATAAAAAAGCCTCATACCCAAATTCTGTGTTGCTTCTTCTTCAAATAGACTGTGGAAGCAATTGGTAACAGGGTCAGTCTTTGCATAATAAATTCATTGGAGAGTGTCAATTACCAGAATTATACTACTCCCAGCTCAGTTGAAATTGGTCAACTGGAGTATCACCTTCACGGAAACCTACTAATCAAGTGTAAGTATGTGACTCACACGCAAAACATCCCTGCCAATGGCACCAGCCTGCTTAATTAACCCACCATGTTCTGACATGCATGCAGACGCACGCAGTGAGCTGCAAAGATGACCTTGCAGTTAGTAAACAGCTGTTGTGCCAAATCAAAATTAATAACAGTTTCTGTAAAATCACACCTAAACACTTGCATTAGTATGTTCATATGGATTGATGTCTCTATACAACTGTATGTATAGACTCTGGGGAAGGAAAATACTAACTGAAGTGGCCCATGAGGAATTATACCACCATGCTAATTTGAACAAACAACACATGGTTTGGGAAGGAATTCAGAAACATGAAGGATCATACATTGGTAGCATCAAATATCACATGGTAGATGGCTGTAACTTCTGATCCTACATTATCCCTTTTGAAGCAATGGGAGAGCCTGAGAGAGAGGTTAGCAACAACTATCACAATACTTAAATTAATGGAAAAGCTTTTAGAAGATGGTATTTATGACAAGGCAGGAGTGTGGATGGTTTTACGTAGATGTTCTTCTTATTCTATTTTTAAATTATGCTCCTTTCTATGATGACAAAAGGTATATTCTGAAGTAAATGATTTTTGCATTACAACAAAAGAAGTGTAGTTTCATGGTGTCATGGTTTAAGTTTAATGCAGTAATGAACAGCATTTAATTTATGAAATGCAAATGTTTGCAAATTGTTTGGGATACAGAAGGATTCTAAAGCATGAAATTCCTATGGGGAAGTGTCAAGTTGTGCACCTGGAAACAGAAATTACTGAACTATCTAAGTAAGGGTCTAAAACCCTTAAGCCAAAGCCTAATATTTCCTTAGAAAAGTAACTCTAGCATTTCCAAGCTGCAGCCCCATTCATAGGAATTTATCCTTCCCTCCTCTTCAGTTACTCTTGGTAACTACTTAAACACATTGTTTCAGTTTTCTTATTAGCATTTTTGACAATGGTTTGCCATTACTTTTTTCATAGGGCTGAGAGAAAAGGGCTAGCCCAAAGTTTTCTTGGTTTCTAGCCAAGAACAGGTGGCTGGATTGCCTGCCTCTTTATTTGCTTTATTGTTTGATTGACTGATTCATTGACTCATTCATTTGCCACCCATTTGAATGACTGGGAACTCACACAGCATGTGTTTGTAAACTAAGAATCATCCTTTGTAATCTGTAATAAAAACAAAAATAATAAGGGGAAGTGTCTTTCTCCAATTGCTTTCTCATAGTGGCTGGAACCAGTCTTGTAGCTGCATCGTTAGAGCAGCTTGGTATACAGTCATTTATACAAAATCTTGTCCCAAGCCAATAAAAGCCTTCATCTGCCTATTGTTGCAAATCCAACTAGGTTAGATATGCAAAAGTACAACTGTGGACATCCTGAATTCTTTCCCACAACCTACATTTTCTTAGCATGTTCTCCTGTGAACTTTGCTGGACCTTTGAGGGGAATAGCAGGAGTTGTGTTTCTGAAAAGAAGTGAAAATGGGTCCAGGCCTAAAACAAGGCCTCTGATTTATCTTTAAAGTGGCATGTATATATAAACACATATGCACACATGTGCATACAACTTTTACAATATAAACTGTATGCAAATATAGGTGTACACATAGACACACATAGTTATGCAATTTATGTAGGTAATAGAACAGAAGTAAATCCTACTGTAACTCTGTAATTTTCTCCTTCTGTAATATTAAACAGATGCCACTTGCTGGCAGTTCCTGAGTAACTTTTGAGAGCCATACCCAAGGCTTTCAGAAGTTACCTGTAGCCTGGGGTTTCAGACTATTTCCACTGTATAGGGCTATACTGAGAGGGAACAAAATAATTCTTTGCCAGTAGGGATACTGAAAAGAATGCATTGTGGACATTAGTGCTATACCATATTGACTTACCACAAAGTTCTGTTGATAGATAAGTAACTATAAATGTTATTTCAGGGTGCTTATCTTTCATGGGGGGAAATCTAAATACTGTTGGTTTGAATGGCCAGGAAGTCTATCAATCACAGGTTGAAATATTTAGGAACACAACTCCTTCTAGAATCTACACTTTGAGAAGGCACATTCTCAGGTTCTAACATCATTAGAGACACAGGGTATAGTATGAGCCAACACTGTAATGGAGCTTCTCAAACACCCACTGCCTACTCAGTTTGTATTAACATAGGGCTGGTGTCCAAATCATGAGAATAAACTTGACTTGCTGTGTAATCAAACACAGGATCTAAAGCCAATAATCAAGGCATATGGCAATGTCTATTAAACATCATGTGCTGATGAGATTTCCTCCAAAGAATATTGAGACCCCAACCCAACAAAGGGATGCACTCATATTTATAAATTTCAGAAAGGTGAGAGAGATTAATGCATAGGTATGTATTATGTACGCATACGTAGTTTCCTATCGTGGGAAGAGAGTGCAGCAAGCCGGAGCAGGACATTCATCATAGCTGCCTGGAGAGGAAAAAGCTGCCTAATGAAAAGAAGCTGCCTGGTCTAAAGAATCTGCCTGGTCTCGAGAGAGGGAAGCCGACACGGGGAACGAACGAGCTGTGGGTCTGCGGCAACTGCCAGCAAAAACTGCAAGCTTAGAAGCTACCCAACTGCGGGTGAGTGTCTCCCCCGGCTCCTTATAGATCAGCGGTGCATTTTTCCGTGGGAGGAAGGAGCGGGTAAACAGCTCAAAGATTTACTGTGGACCCGAATCAGAAACAACTTTAAAAGCGAAGACTCCAAAGCGGAAGGGGTGAGTGTGGAGATTAAGCAGCAGAGGCTTAATTTATGTTTTTACCCTCTAACTCTGGAAGTTAAATGGCAGCTTGATGAAAAGAGCGATTAAAGGAGAAAAAAATGGGGTGGGGGGAACTAGACGAGAAGAAGAGGTGTGAAGAAGGTTTTTATTCAGGAAAACTGCCTTTTGAAACTGAGACTGATTGTGAATTCCGATGATGGAAGAACTGGAATGATGTCTACAGTCTCCATTTAAATCAAATCACCAAAAATAATTCTAAACGGCCACCAATTGGGGAGAACAAAGGAGACTCATGGAGAATTGATAGTCTCCATATAAATCACCCAGCTCCATTTAAATCACCCAGCTGACTCATCAGCCTGAATTTAAATTCCCACTCAGCTGATTGGACAACCTCCACTAAGCCCCCACCCAAATCTCATCCTTTCCAAACTCCAAAGTAGATGATTGGTGAGCTCATTCAAACCTTCTCCATTCAAATCTATCATACAGCAACGCTTCCTCTTTAAAACAAAAACAAAACAAAACAAAAACCAAAAAATATGGCTTTAAGGAAAAACAAAGGAACTTTACACAACAAACCTCCAATACTTTACTACCTCCACTATTTCAGTACCTCAAGACCAAATATTTATAGATAACGCTTTGTCTATAATAATTGATTTATCATATAATAGTAAAATAATTAATTGTTAAATGACCACTAATTTACTGATTCATTGAACTGATAGAAATTTAATATTGTATAATTGATTATCGATTGATCGATTGATTCTTAGTAATAAGGTGATTGACTGATTTTTAGTAATAAGTAATCTTACCTTTGATTTGTTTTCTAACTTATCAATTAACATTTATTAATTACCAACATTCATTAAGTAGCTGTCTACCTATCACATTAATTCGCTATTGTAATTGTTTAGTATACTACTGTCATTAACCATGCCAGCCAGAAACTCCAGAAACTCCAAATCCTCCACTACCAAACAACAACAAAATATCTCTACCAATGACCTCCCAGACTCCTGTACATGCTTCAGATGTCTTAAAACTATCAATGAAAGCAAAAATAACATCAAATGCTACCTATGTGATAATCAAGCCCACCTTGCCTGCTTAAACTTAAACAAAGACATAGCTGATCTCCTAAAAGCATCAGATACATTCCCTTGTCTATGTCCATCATGTTTTCCTAAGCTAAACAAACCAAGTACACTGCCTGACAGAGTTGATAGCATAGAATCACTCATGCACTCAATAGAAAAACGCTTAGCAACCCATTTTGAAACAATCATACAAGTCTAATTTCTCTTGAGAAAAAAATACAGCACTAATAAGCGACTACCTATCAGCTCAAAATCAAATCCCAACCCAACAACCACAACCACAACTACCTCAACTACAATCACAACTACAACCAAAATTAACCACCAAACCACAACCACAAATAATTACTATCCCATCAAATAATTCCACAAATGATATCTCCTTAATCATCAGAGACATCATTGAACATGATCGGAAACATCCAAATGCCATCTTATTTGGTCTTGAAGATACCAATGAATCAGATGACATCACCAAAGTTCGTAATATCAAATGCAACAAACATCTCTCCTGAAGATATCATTGAAATAACTAGAGATGGCCCTGAGCCCAAATACAATGATGGCTCATTGGCCCCAAAATTTTGTAGAGTTGTTTGCAAAAATGAGTCCAGCAAATGCATATTCATTCATACAATAAACACCATTGCAAAAACCAATCCCAACCACAAAAAACTTCGCTCAAAACCAGACTTATCCATACTGCAAAGAATCTGCTCCCATGAACTCCGCAAGGAACTCAAAAGACGTCTAGACAATGGAGAGAAGGATCTCTACCACGCTGACTGTATAAAAAGGAAGTCACACAACCCACAACTCCACATCCAACCCACCATCACGCAAAACTAGGCATGCAACCTCTAACTACCTCAATTCCAACGACAACTGGCCTTAAATGCAAGCTACTCAATGCAAGAAGCCTTGTGAATAAAATATCTGAATGTTCTCCTCGTATTAAATATGGCTAAATTCAACATCACATTTGTCTGTGAAACATGGCTCAATGCATCGCTCCCTGACTCCATTACCACAGTAAGAGACTATCATCTTTACCCATCAGATCATGAAATTCATAGAGAAGGTGGTGTTGCTATCTTCTATAAAAAGTCCTTACATCAAAAAAACATCCAAGTTACCCAAGAGCTTGCTCTTCCTGAGACCATCGTCTGTGAACTGTCCTTAAATATCACATTTCGATTCTTACTATGTTACAGAGCCCCTGAGTATGACATCGAACATGTAAACAAGCTAAATTCACTACTAACATGGGCAACATCCTGTCCACACACTTTTATCTTTCTTGGTGACTTCAATCTACCTCACATTAACTGGACCCTAAACTAATGTAAAACTGAACCCATACATCCAACCTTCTACAATGCTGTAACAAACCTGGGACTGGAACAACTAGTAACCAACAATACTAGACTTAACAACTGCCTCGATCTCATCTTCTGCAATAGTTTGAATTCAATTTATGGAATACAAATTAAAGAACCCTTTTCCAACAGTGACCACAGCATGACTGACTTTTGTCTCAACATACGTCCACACAAAAATCAACACAATGATGTGATCCCCAATTATAACTTCAAAAAAGGCAACTATGATCTTATAGACAACTATCTCTCATTCCTTGATTGGCAATTTCTATTCACTGGATGCAATACTGTTGAAGACCATGACAACATATTTTTACTTGAAGTCAAAAGAGTCATCAAACTATATGTACCAATAACAACTCCAAAAACCAGAAAAAACAGATTACCCATAACAATAAGGAAGCTTCAATCCAAAAAGAGATCACTTTGGCGGAAAAACAAATCTGGTCACATTGCCAACTTCAAAAGCCAATACAAAAATTTATGCCACCAGATAAAGACTGAATGCACCAATTATCACATTAAACAAGAGGAAAACCTTCTACGCACCAATTCTACCCGTGCTTTCTACAATTTTGTAAACAACAATCTAAAAGACTCAAGGTCCATCCCACCCCTGAAAGGACCTAATGGTAAAGAATGCAACAATGACTCGTTAAAGCCAACAGCTTTAACACATTCTTCAGTATTTGTAAACAGCAATGGATCATGCCCAGTATTTCCTAGTCAAACCACAGACAACTACAGTGATCTAATACATATCCATTTTACAATAGACAATGTTGAAAAAGCACTACACAATCTAAAACCATCTCTATCTATCGGACCAGACGGAATATGTGCCTACTTCTTAAAAAAGCTATCCACTGCCATAACCTCTAAGCATAATCTTTGAAAAATCTTTCAGGACCAGCTCCTTGCCAAAACTATGGTCACAAGCCACAGTCATCCGCATCTTCAAAAAGGGAGACCCCAGCCTAGTTGAAAATCACATACCAATCTCTTTATGCTGCGTCACCTGTAAAGTCATGGAATCAATTATTAACCAATCCATTATCCTCCACTTAGAGACAAACCACCTACTCTCTAATAAACAATTTGGTTTCAGAAAAAACTATCCTGCAATCTGCAACTCTTACACTGCAAAAACATATGGACTACACAACTCGATCAAGGCAAAGCAATAGATGCAATCTACATAGACTTCTGTAAAGCCTTTGATTCAGTGGAACATGACAAACTACTCCCAAAACTAAATTCTTATGGTATCTCTGGACATCTGCATAACTGGATAGAAGCATTCCTGTCAAACAGACAATGGTCAAAATTGGGAGCGTCCTATCAAATTCTGTACCTGTCAATAGTGGTGTCTCCCAAGGCAGTGTTCTAGGACCAACTATCTTCATACTCTACATAAACGACCTCTGTGATCGTATTAAGAGCAACTGTGTTCTCTTCGCTGACGATGTAAAGCTATTTAACACCACAGAGAATACTGATACCCTTCAAAAAGACGTTGACTATGTATCAGAATGGTCAAACAAATGGGAACTTCAAATCTCAACAAATAAATGCTCTGCCCTACATATTGGCAAAAAAAATCAGAAAATAAAATACAAGCTGAATAGTCAAAACCTTGTTGATGATCCAAACTCTGTCAAGGACCTTGGAGTACTCATCTTTAATGATCTAAGTGCTAGAGCCCATTGTAACTACATAGCCAAAAAGGCATTAAGAGTTGTTAACCTAATCCTGCGTAGCTTTTTCTCTGGTAATATCACACTACTAACTAGAGCATACAAAACATTTGCTAGACCAATACTTGAATACAGCTCATCAGTCTGGAACCCGCATTACATGTCTGATAATAACACAGTTGAGAAAGTCTAGAAATATTTCACACTCCACTCCTCTACTTGTTGCAGAATACCTTATGCCACCAGACTTGAAATTATAGACCTAAAAAATCTAGAACTTCGCCACCTTCAGTCCGACCTAAGTATAGTATATAAAATCATACATTGCAATGTCCTACCTGTCCTCTCCTAGCCATACTTTTATCTAATTCTTGTGGGGTCATATTAAAGCCAAATTGTTCTCTATCTTTTTTATAATGGGTTTGTATTTGTGCAAAGGGCCACCACACTATCTCCTTTCCTTGAATTTGTATTTGGTTCCTATTTTTAAGCTCTCCAGTGTCATATAATAAATCTTTATACCTGACAATATTTTCATAATCCAATACATTTGGATGTGTGACTGCTTCCAATGTAGATAGCCACAATGGAACCTTTGGGTAGTGTTTTCTTTTTAATCTTTCCCCAGATATTGAACAACACATTTCTTACATGGTGCCTTTGGAAATATGAATGTTGTTTAGATTTTCCATACCATGTGAAGGCATGCCAGCCAAGTTGGAGATCAAAACCTTCTAATACTAATAACCTTCTATTTTCTAATTTAATCCAATCCTTAAGCCAGTTTACTATAGCAGCATCATAATATAATTCAAAATCTGGAAGGCCAAATTCTCCTTTTTTCTTGGCATCCTGTAATAATTTATTTCACTCTGGGTTTTTTCCTCTGCCATATAAATTTAGATATACATTTGTTTAATTCTACAAAAAAATTTTTTTCCAACTTGACTGGCACTGTCTGAAACAAGAACAATTTTGGCAAAATATTCATTTTTACTATCGAAATATGGCCCAATAGCGATAACTGCAATTTGGCCCAATTATCTAAATCTTTAACTATTTGCATTATTAATTTATCATAGTTATCTTTTTTAATCGACGAACATCTAGCAGTCAACCAGATCCCTAGGTATTTTACTTTATTTACCACCTGCATACCTAATTTATTTGCTAGTTCTTCCTTCTGCTCCTTTGTACAGTTTTTTGTTAACACTTTTGTTTTTTCTTTGTTAATTTTTAACCCTGCCACCTTCCCGTATTCTTCTATTTCTTAGTAGTATAGGCCTCACTTCTAAGGGTTGAAATTCTAGACCTAGAAAACCTAGAACTGTGCCGCCTTCGGTCCAATCTATGTATAGTATATAAATTATACATTGCAATGTCCTACCTGTCAATGAATACTTCAGCTTCAACCATAACAACACAAGAGCACACAATAGATAAAAACTCAAGGTTAATCGCATCAGACTTGATTGCAGGAAATACGACTTCAGCAACAGAGTGGTCAATGTCTGGAATACTCTTCCTGACTCTGTGGTTTCTTCCCCAAACCCCCAAAACTTTAACTTTAGACTTTCTACTATTGACCTCACCAGTTTCCTAAGAGGTCTGTAGGGGGCATGCATAAGCACACCAACGTGCCTACCTTCCTCATCCTATTGTTTCTTTTATTTTTCTTATATGTATCCATGTATTCATAACTATGTTTTTACTTATACCTATTATCTTGTAAGCAATTGACAAACCAAATAAATAAATAAAAATAAAACATATGCATAGGTAAAGGATCTCATTTACTTATAGGCAACAGGGCTCATGTTATATCCTGCCCCCGTTTTCCTTCAGAAACCCAAAGGGAGAACTAAAGCAATAGAACACTAAAACAGGGAGGAAGTGTTTCCCATAAATCAAGGGGTGGGGGCAGTTTGGGAATGCCAGATGCAAAAAAGAAAAATGTCCCATTGCAAATCTGTGAGATGATTCTGATTATAGACTTTGGGCTTATATGTCTATACATGCAGTTGATTTAATTAATTACATTCATCTAAGAACTGATTTTCCCCACATGTACACAAGCCCTCAGAAGACATGAAATTTAGTACAGAGGGATAAAGTTGCCTTTTTCTAATGTTGGGTCCTTGGTACTCTCTGAACTTGGTGGTTTTCTTGTAGACATTTCATTACCAAACTAGGTAACATCATCAGTAACCATGATGCAATGATGTTATCTAGTTTGGTAATGAAATGTCAGCAAAAAACCAAGCTCAGAGTGCACCAAGAACCCTGCAGTTTAACCCTGAATTACAAATATTGTCTTTTATCAGCTTTTTTCTTCTGCATGTTTATCTGCCTTTGCAATCCTCTGAATTCCCATGAATTTGGCTTACATTCACTTGAATATGTATAGCTCTGTGACTATAGACTCAGTTTAGCTGATCACTTGGCTATTGTACTGACACTTAAGCAAAGAAAAGGACACCAGGATGTAGGGATGCACTGCCTGGAGCTCCAAATTCACATTCTTCCAAACCCCATGTATCTAGTTTCTAGGGGTCATTCTAAATATATATTTTAATGTGATCTAAAAGAAAAAATGAACAAATTTAGGGTATGATATTGCCTATATTCATTCTTTTTAATGTTAAATAAATGAAATCAAATGAAATCAAATTTAATTTTTGCTGTAGTCCTGCCTACTTCTTGGAGGAATTCTGCCTGTTTTGGAGATCACAGCTAGTTCTGATCCCATTCCTTTGTGTGATTAATTGGGATTTTTGGATCCAATCTGAATTGGTCATTGGGACCAGAAGTTTGTTCTTTCAATCTTTTGGTTTCATGCTGGAGCCCATCCTCAGGGAACTTCTCAATCTCCAGGATGTGTGCAGGAATTTTGGCTCCAAAGTGCATTATTTTACATTTGCTCATGCCAAATGACACCTGCCACTTTGATGCCCACTCCTCTAACATGCCAAAATCAGAGATCTTGGCAGTCTCTTGTTTTTATTGCTCTGGGCAATATAGCATCACCAGCAAAGTTGGCTATTCCTCCTGTCACACCTGATTCCAGATAATTTATAAAGTTAAAAAACCATTGATCCTAGGATAAAACCATGCAGGATCTCAGTAGTTCTATCCCTCCATCGTGAGATAGTACATGTCTCACAATGTGATAGAAGTAGATTTTCTTTTGTTAAGCAGTTGCTTATCAAAAAGAAGACCTGCCTTTTTGTTCCACAGTTGTTAAGCTTATTAAGAAGTCTTTGATGATGGATTTTATCAAAGACTTTTTGAAAATCTAAGTAGATGATGTCTGCTGGCTTGTCCTTATCCATGTCTTTATTAACATCCTATATTAGTTAGTTAGACAGACAGCACCTCCCCTAACTGAAACCATGTTCAATATCCTTTAATAAGGCTGTGCCTTCCTAAATTTGGTAATTTTATCTTTAACAGCTGTTTCTGCTATCTTCCCCAGAAAAGATGTTAAGCTGACAGGTCTATAATTTCCTGCATCTCCATGTGAGCCCTTTCTTAAAAATGGGAGTTATGTTGGCCACCTTCCAGTCTTCAACCACAGAGTGTAGACAGGTTGCATATTTTAGTTAGGAGGTCTACAATCTCGGCTGTAAGCACCTTAATAACATCTGGATGGATGCCATCAAGGTCTGATGATTTGTTGATGTCAATAAAATCTAGCAGTTTTCTTGCCATAACTATCTAATATGAATGCTGTACCTACAGATCCTGCTTTGAGCAAAGGGTTTAGATTGTTAAAGCAGCAAAAGCAGGGATCACACTAAGTATGTAAAGCAAGGAATGGTTAAGTGTACCCTAGCAACCAGGGTGGTGAACCAATTATATGCACGCCTTATTTAATGTTAGTTAAAAGCAATTCTCCAGTTGGGAAGATACTCTGCACCGTTCTGCATGAATGCTTCCTGTTCACCTTTTTATGGGACTAAAATAGCAGTTCACTTAATTCCGTTTTGTTTCTGACATGGATAACTTCCCTTACAATATTTCTTTCAATATGTTTCTTTCATTAAGCCTGCAATTATTGATGAAATATGCCCTTTCTATGGCCTAGGGTTAAAGATGCTGAGCTTGTCAGCTGGAAAACTGACCTCCCAGGTTCAAGACTCAAGCACATGAGATGGGGTGAGCTCCGTTACTTGCCCCAGCTCCTGCCCATCTAGCAGTTCGAAAGCATGCAAATGCAAATAGATAAATAGGTACCATTTTGGTGGGAAGGTAACAGCATTCTTGGTATATAGTCATGCTGGCCAGATGACAAGGGAAGTGTCTTTGGACAGTGTTGGCTCCCTCGGATAAGAAATGGAGACTAGTACCGCCCCCTAGAGTCACACATGTCTGGACAAGGGAAACCTTTATCTTTTTACTGTTTTCATCTCTTGCATCACCAAACAGTCCTTATAAATATCCCTTAAGCTGAGAAAGAAAACTTAAAGTCATTGACAATCAAATACCAAACATAATACTCTAGAAACTCATGAAACAGCAGAGGACAGTGGTTTACTGTAGTATGAGCCATGCATATTATGTTCCATGTGTCCATTAACCTATTGCAAAACTTTAGGCGTTGCCTTTCCTTCATGTTCCCTATTTAAAGAAAAGGTGTTGACAAGTTTATTATTTCTCCCTGTGTTGTGACTACTATAAACAACCCAGGATGAACAGTACACTTGAGACCTGAATAAATATGTCAGGTATGCCCCACATTTTGAAATACTTGGGAGGAAATATTTTCAGTATCTCCAGACTTAAATGTACCGAAGATGCTTTTTCAAAAGGCAACTGGGGTTGTTTTCTTTGTTGTTCGAAGCTTCTTGGATGAAAAGCAAAATGTTTTCAAGGAAAAACAAAGGAAGTCCAGTTGTCTTTTGAAAAAGCACCTTTGGAACAATCATGACCTGGACAACTGAGAATCTCCATCTCCAGGCTTAAATGTATAGATAATTTATTTTTATCCTTGCCCAACTTTGCATGAAAATTACCAATTAAATTATAAAAGGGGAAGTAAAACCATCTTCAAGTTATCCAAGTGCCTCCTCAAATTCTGTCAGAGATATAACAAGGGCTTTTATATAATTAGGAGAAAATGATGTAATTACAGTGATTAAAGATGGGCACTTTCAAAACTGTATTCTTCATAAAACTGAAAGGGCTGCTTCCAAAATAATCAATTTCATATTAAGATTAATACACACACACACACACACACCCTTCAGAGGCATATCTTCAGAAGATCAGTTCACCTTCATTAAGACCTCTTCTTTCCTTCTCTCTATCAAGTATCTATCTTTATTTTTTTAAATTTCATTAATGTATGGTGTTACCATCTACTCCTCTTATATTCAAATTATCATGTTCCATCTGTTATCACTAGCCCATCTCTGTGGCTGGAGACTTCGGTAGAAATAGGAGGGACTATCTGAATCACACAGACATTCAGCAGCAATATGAGAGACCAAAATCATAAAAGAACCAAGTGGAACATGAAGCCAGTATGAGCCACATGACTCTCTCCTTGACCAGCCTAGTGAGTCAGGTCAGGGAAGAAAAGAGCCAGCTGCTCTAAGAAAGCCACATGGAGCCTTGTGATCAGGCTGACCCAGTCAGACCTGCTACAACTGAATGAGGAGAAGGGAAAACAAAAACACAAATACATTAAACACCTAACCCTATATGTAAGATATGTACTTAATGTGTCATTTTGTGCATGCATGATGCAATATAAAACAAAGTCTAAACCCATGGGTATGAAAAAACTATGTATAATTACCCCTTTCCTCTTCCTCTCTCTCTTTCCTTATTTCTCTTTCCTTAAGACAAATTGCAAGCAGAATAGTCAGCTAGTAGAAATTCTGCTTTTTGGCATAATTGCTTTTTGGCATTAAAAACTAAGTTTCTGCCTTTTGGCATAAAAACTAAGCAATAGCTATAAAAGCATTCACATCCTATTTATATACACCTATGAAACATACTGTGCGAGAAAAGGAAATTTTACAGTATAGAGCGGACTTTTGCCCACTTACACCTGTTTTTCCTGAGAAATGCTATTGACAAAAAACATGTTAGCATTCCTAAGAAATTGAGCTGCTTGTTTTTCTCTTTCTAAAACACAGCTGTTTATAGACATTGGCTGTGTAGGACATTGACTATAAATGTGTGTGTGGGGGGGGGTATGACATGTATTTTGTGCAGTGAGTTTTTCTATTTTGTGCTGGTAAGAACAGTATCTTTGAAAGCTCGACAATATTCATCTTAATTCCAGAGTTTTGTTAAACACACACACACACACAAACTTGTAAATTAAAGAAAGAAAATAATCCAGGCAGTTTTCCAATCCTACAGCATAACTATAGATAAAGCTGGAATCTGCCGATAAGATTTTATTTAGAAACTGATTACAGTGTAGACATTTGCAAGGGAAATTGGCAAGCATAAATGAGAATTTAAAGGAGAAATTACTACAATATACACAGCAACTATGTTTGAAGCCTTTGGCATCAAAAAACAGGAGGAACTGGCAATCAAAGCCTGTCTCTTTTTAGGTGCTTACAGTATAGATAACATACATTACAGGGGCAGAGGTTTGATTGTGCAATTCCACTTGTCCTTTCAAAGCCTGCGACTGCTGCTGTGGATGCCTCTGTCTGAAGAAAAGAGAAGGACAAGTAATGGAGCTGGGGCAGGAGTATATTATATGAACATGCAGAATCCATTTATATTATTTCATATTGTGATGCACATAATGATAGTTAATTGACTGACAGCAATTGGAGCCTAGTTCTGTAGTATTCCATTAAAATGCATTATATTTATAAATGCATTATATTTAACCTATTTCTCTCACACTTAAAACACGGTGGTTGACATGCTTAATTAAACCAGTATTAAACTTGGTCATGCTGCCTCTAGGTGGTTCAACACTAAAACAATATAAAAACAGACATACAAACACCAGAATCCAATTCAAAGAAGAGCAAAATGGCAAATCCAGCAAACCTCTTATTAACAACTGACATCCAACAAAGGGGACAACAAACATTCCAGCACAAATCCTAGGAGAACAGTCAGGTCCTTTGTGCTTCTTTGGATTCAGGAGGAATCTCATTCAAGAGAGCAAGCGCCATATAGAGAAGCTGCACTTCCTCAGTCCTGCTAAGTGATGTTGTTTAATCAAAGGAAACTGGACCTTGCTTACCCTGTCAGCTCGAATTGGCTGGGTAGACACCATGGGAGATGGTGGCCCTTCAAATAAGTGGACATCATGCTACATGGAGCCTTATAGGTCATAGCCAGCATCTTGAATCACACCTGGACACAAACTGGCAACCAGTGAAGCTTGCGAAGCAGAGCTATCCCATGGACAAACAAGGGGGTTGCTGATAACTGTTCACACCATTGCATTCTGGACCAGCTGAAATTTCCAAGTAGTCTTCAAGGGCAGCCACATTTAGAGCACACTGCATTTAAAGACATATTAAGCCTCCTTAGTTTTAACCTTCATTGATTCAGGGTGGGGAGTATATGCATTGATGTGCACTTTATGCTCATATATTAAATGAAACAGATACTAACCTCTGGCCATTGATGTGTGCTTACTGGAGATCTATTCTGTTTGAAAGGAATGCCGCAACAGAGAGGCCTGAAACAATAACAGAGTTCCAGTGTAAATCCTTGTAAAGTCTTTGGAAGCAGTTCACAAGGGGAGAAAGAGTAAAGAAGCTGAAGTTTAAGTCAAATAGTTAATAATTATAATATACATGGGGTAACTAACAAAGGCGAATTAAGGCTGAAATAGGGGCTACCCAAGCTCAATTGATCTCAAGACCAAAAACTCAGCAAATCTGAAATTATAAAGCTTTTGCAGTCTGAACATCAAGGACAAGCAAAAATGTTTAAATAAGCTGCTGTAGTCAGACTTCATCAGCACGACTCCTGTAATGGCTATAAATTAGGCTTTGAGCTGTACTCAGGCATGGGATTGCTTTCTTTTTTTAATCTCCTAAAGAGGGACTGAGGTGAGCCTGACGTTCATTTATAGTATTTGTAAGGCATCAAGTGGCAGTATTTTAAAATATTTATCTCAAGCTACTGATTTGATTCTTAGCATCATGGCTTAGTCTCTGCTGTATTGCTTATAATATTCATGATAATTATGGTTACCGATTGTTTACTAATTGTGTCTATATTGTTCCACCTTTCAGACAAAAGTTTGCTAAATAAAACAAATCTCTCATCTGAAAGGACTGATAATTTTCCATTGTCTAAAATCTCTACTGGAAAACTGTTAAAGTGTAACAACATTGTTAGCTGAATGTTTTCATCAGAAGTAGTTGATTCTGAAAGTGTAACTCAACGCCTAATAATAATCCACATTCCAGACAACAGGAGGGTAGATTAATTGTGAGATAGAGGATCACATTCTCTAACATTTGATATGAATAATTTTGTTTGTTTGGGGACCTAGTGATCAGGACAAGAGTGGTTTTGGGTGGGATTATTTGTTCAGATAAAAAGAGAATGGCAAGTGTTTTAACTAGGCAGGAAGAACTGGCTTGTTGGGTGGTTGATGATAAGGATATATGGGAGGATATAGAGACTGGCAGAAATTGGGGTGAATAGAATAGCACAGTAAACAATTGAGATGACTGGTGATCGCAGACAGAGTTCAGACTCATCTGACTTGAGGATGGAGCTGGATGGGATGCTTCCTAGGGGTCATAAGCAGAATCTGCAAAACTATGCAACTGTGCCAGAATGGGAACGGAGGAGACTGGTGTGTCAAGACTATTATAGCCAGAGCTTTCATTGATGGATGAATTTGTGGTAATGGTATGTGGGGAATGATCCTGGGGAACATTAGGAAGAGCTACAAACAGGACAATAGGCATATAAAAATGTCTCAACCCACAGAAGAGGGGAGGGTGTGGAAAACATTTCAGAAGGGACTTTTCAGAGAGTAAAAAAAAAAAAGAAGGGGAGAAATACTTTCAGTCTTGCAAGTTTCTGTTAATATAACCTTACAATAAAGAACAGACCTAGTACTCCTGGTTGTGCTTCTTCTAAGGTCTATCTCATAGGACTAACTTCAATTCTGCAAGATTCATTTGCAGAATGAATTTTCTGGAGGTGCTTGAAGAATTTCCCAAAAATCTGAAGGCATTTCTGTTAAGACTTTTTTTAAGTCTCCCCTGTACATCAATGGAGGAGGAAGATGTGTTGGATATGTTCACCACCTTGGGTTATTTGTAAAAATAATAAATGCATAAATAAAAATTACAGGGTTCCAGCAAAGATTACAGCTAGCAAACCAATTCAGAAGGAAAAAGGTTGAACTGTGTTAGGTGTCCTCTTCATTAGACAACAAAGACAAGGAGAAAGATACAAAAACAACAACGTGCATATATGGCACTTATGACATGAACAAGTCCGGCTCCGAATCTGAAGAGTAAGAAAATAGGAATTCTTAAGCCAGTATAATAATATGGTGGTGGATCTTATACTAGAAGAAAATGGGAATAAGATGCAGAAGAAATATATCAAATGAAGGGACTTCATCACTTAATTCAAACTATAGTAAAAATGGTTCCTTTCGTAAAAGACAAGATGACTTGATTAATTCTAGCATTCCAAACATTACATCCACACTGACTGTTATCTCTGTGACTAGTGTTCAGAAAAATCTGCTTTGTAGCACAAACTCTCCTACAAAGGCCATCATAGATACTGCAGCAGCAGCCATGCAGAACAGTATTTCAAATCATTTATGAGCTGAGGAATACAATGTTTCTACGTCACTTACTGCTTGTATTATACCATTAGTTGTAAATACTGTGAGTACTTCAACTGCCTTGTCTACAACGACCAGCGGTACTGTGTGATCTTCAGAAGTCAGGGAGAGGCACAAGTCATGCCTCATTCCTCTTCAGGAAGAAGAATTGGAATCCCACAGAAAAGATAGTTCAAGACAAACGAGGCAATCCAGAACATCCACACAGGGTGTAACATTAACCCATGTCCAGGAAGCTGAGGGGAAAAAAATATAGAAGTTCAGCTACATGAACTAAAAAACAAGAGAATAAAGAATAGGAACCAAAAGAACAAGGCAAAGGAAACCAAATAAAAAACAAAGAACCAGAAACTAAGGATAAGGATAAATATATGTGTGAACCTTAGAAGAGCCATGTCATAGTTGTAAAACTATATCTTCAATTGCTTCATCAATTTCTTAGTAGCCGCATCTTCTAATTTTTCAAGGCAAATGAATAGACCTAAGGGCATTATAGACATATGTTATGCTTACTCAAAAAGTGCAGCAAAAGAAAACGAGAGAGGAAAAACAAACAAGAAAAAAGAAGGGAAAAGATAAATCATAAACAAAATCAATAAGAGAAAGAGAAAAAAAAAGATCAACTGGAATTTGTTTTCGGATTTAGGATAATGATGAAACAAGAACATGGGTCTAATTCCAGAAGAGGAAACTAATAAAAAAGAAGTGAAGAGTGACAGTCATTCAAGATATGACACAGGGTCATCTGGAGATTGTTATGATTCAGTATTAGGATGACCTGGTTACAATTACTTGGAAAATCACAAATTATATGCCAGTAAACTAGAAAAAGAAGATACAACTTATTTTTAGAAACTTTATGAAATATTATAGCTCAAAATGAAAAACTGAAAGCACAATGCATGATACAAATTAATGGCCTTTAAACTACAATTGGCATGTGTTGATCAATCTCTGCAAGAAATGGAAAAAGGAGAGCGAATAACTCCGAAAAGGCAAATACATGAAATGGGAGAATTCAAGATGCTATCAGACCTGAAGGCAGATAACCAGGGGCTAAAGGATGAATATTGGGCTTTGATCAGGGTAATCAGCAAACTGTCCAAATAAAATTGTTTACACTTATCAGCAAATCAGGGGATTGCACATAATTAGTAACTCCAGCGGACCACAGAAGTCACTGGATTCCTGGGAAGATTTCTTCAAGACTATTGTTTTCAGATATTCTGTCAAAAGCCCTTTTACCTGTGTGTGTGTGTGTGTGTGTGTGTGTGTTATTTTTATATGTTAAAAGCAGCTGCTGAGAAGACAAAATGACTGAGGAATCTTGTTTACAACATCTGATAAACTTCAAATATTGAATCAGTAAGCCTTAATTGTACATAAACAGTTTTTTTTTTTAAAAAAAAAAAGCTTTCTGCTATCTTTTACCTTTTCTTGTTGCTTTGTCACTGTTTCTGGGAGTATTTTGGGGGGAAAGGCGGGGTTATTCCTATATGCCACTTAGAATCACTATGAATTATTAAATTTCATTAATAAATAAAATAAATAAGATTAGATTCATTACACAGTCAGATGTCCTAATTTTAAAAGGTACTCCAAAAGAATATGAAGGCTGAAGATTCAATAGCCATTGAGAGATAAAAGAGAATAAAAAGTCACATTCTCCACTCTATTCCGATTACCTGCTGACCAATTTAATGGCAAATGTAATCTTAGTATGGTAACTTTGGTACAAAAACCATGACATTCAGAGTCACAGATCCATAGTATTACTTCATGACAGTACAGGTAATCTTTGATTTACTACCATAATTGAGCCCAAAATTTATGTCGCTAAATTAGACAGTTATTAAGTGAATCACTGCAGCTATTAAGTTAGTAACATGGTTATTAAGTGAATCTAACTTCACCATTTACCAGAAGATTGCAAATATGATCCCAGGTCATTGCAACCATCAAGTCACTTTTTTCAGCACCATTGTAACTTTGAACAGTCACTAAATGAAGTCGAGGACTACCCATATCAAAAAGCTTTGCATTGATGATTTAAATTTTGACAGCAGTTTTAACTACATTTCCTGTTAACTTAATAGGGTTTTTGTGTTTTGGAACAAGTTTCTGTACCATTATTGTGCTAAAGCCACGGTGAAAAAAATGATTAGAGTCTATGATTGTTACAGTTCATTGTGTCAGATGGACATATTGATTTAATGGTTTCAGATGAATGGTGTGAAAAGCAGGGAGGATGAGTGAAATAAAAATAGAAGTTAGTCCTGTACTAAACAAAAGATTGGACTTGATAGTGTAAATAACCTTGTCCAAATCTATAAATTTATTATCTGTCCACTTTGTACTTCCTTCTTTCTGAAATTACTTTTTCTCTACTTGTAACTCAGTATTTCTCAATAAGCGATACCAGTTATCTTGCCAGTCAAAGCAAAGCATTTCCAGGCACACGATGCTGTTTCTATGTGAGAAAGTTTGTGAGAGGCAATTCACATTCACTTTCGATATACACAGGGTTGCAATTCTTGTTCCAAGAGCCCGCACATCAAAAGTGAGTATGATATCTCACAAACTTTCTCACAGAGACAAGTATTCCTGGAACCACTTTGCCGTTTCCTCTTTCGTCCCCACCCTTTTTGGCTAAGGTTCCTCGCTTTCTTCTTTAATTTATATTAAATGACGGTTTAATTTAAAAGCCCTCAAAGAGGCAAAGTTAAGTTACGCCAGCAAACACAGGCCAGTTTCACCCAAACAATCACTCATTCTTCTTGCTCATTTCGGATTCCCTCCCTTCCGGCTCCAAAGCCAGAAACTGACACTGAATTGGAATTCTTGTTTTACCCGAAATTTATACCTGAGGCTGTTGCCCAACCGTTGTGTGTATGTGTGTGTATATAAGAACTGCTCCACTCTTTGCACCCAAGTTCAAGCCAGCTTCTGGATTCAAAGCACGCTCCGGGTTTCTCGTTAAGGTTTGGAAAACCGAGAAGTCCCTTTTGTAAAAAGGGGAAAAAAAGTGTGGGGGGGAATGTTAATTCCACGCACGTGTGCACAAGCGTGCTTCACCCCCCCCCCCTTTTTTTCTTCTTCTTCTTCTGCCGGCTCGGGAACAAAGTGGCTTTGCAACCAGGCCAGTTGCCGGCTTGGTTCGTGCGTGCGTGTTCCTCCTTTTCTTCCCAAGCCGCAAGAACCGTATGCAAATAGGGCCTTTCCTCTCCGCCCGCCCTGCTCGGGTGGGAAAGGCGCAAGTGAGGCGAGGCCTGAGGGAAAATAGGTCGGGGCGGGGGGAGGTCGGGCCGGAGTGCCTCTCTGTGGACCGGAGTTCCTCTCACACAACCCTTAACTCCATTTCCCCCCCGCTTCCACACAAACACACAGACAGAGGAAAGGTGGGAAGGGCTCCACCCCGCCCACCCCCTTCGCAGGCTACAAGGCTCCTCCCTCCGGATCGTGCAGCTGTTGGCCGAGGGCATTTGCAGGAAGCGGTATTTAAAACAGGCTGCGAGGAGCATGTGAGCCGCGCAGTCTTCGGAAGGGCTCCGAGGAGGCGGAGGCGTGAGGGAATTGGTGCGAGCGCCGGCCTCTCCCTCCACCCTTCCCCACCCCACCCCACCCCCGCCGGCCGGAATGGGAGCTTGGTCACGTACGGGCAGGAACGGCTGCACCAGCTCGCCCAGCGCCACCGTCCCTAGCAGACTGCGGTGAGCGCACGGACGGTGCCCGAGGGAGAGCGAGCGAGCCGCCGCTCCGACCCGGAGTCTTTCGCCGCCTTGTTTAGCTGCTGGTGCCGGCCGCCAAGCAGCGGGAAGCGAGGTGCGTCCAAGCCGCGGACTCGGGGGGGGTGGAAGGAAACTTCCTTTCTCCACCACCCCCCGCCTTACTTTCTTTTTTTTTTTGCCCTGGGCCCCGGGCAGAACGGAGCCGAGGGATTTATATACGCGCAGGAGCCTAGTTCTCGTTAAAATGTTCGGCCTGGCCCGGGCTTCTGGAGGTTGGGTTGGATTAGAAAATGCCCTGTCGCTTTTTGCAAACGTTGCGCGTTGCGGATCGACTTCGGAGGACGGCGCTCCCCGGGATCAGGTCGTGAAGGGAACAAAAAAGGGGTCCGGGCTGGGAGGAGGAGGGCGGGAGGGTTGGGTTGGAGCGCTGAAGAGGAGAAAGAAAGCAGAGCCGAAGGTGGGCGCGGGCGTTTTCCTTTCCTTTCCTTTTTTTTTTTTTAATCAGCCTGCTTTTTGGCTCAAACTCGAGTCCTTCTCGAGTCCCTGTGGTCGGTCTTCCCGGGCAGCCGTTTCGGGCTCGGGGATCCCAAGCCCCAAAAGCCTCGCTTTGACTTTGGCCAGGACTCGTCTCGAAGTTAGCGTTGCATTGCTCAGGCAGGAAGCAACCGGGGACCAGAGAGAGGAGAGAGAAAAGTTTTCAGCCGCTTGTCTGAAAGCGGGACGGCTTCCGTCCCACCCTCAGAAAAAGCCCCCCCGGGGGGGGAACCCCATAGAAGTGAATGGTATTTAGCGCTTTCCAAAAACCAGGAATCTCGGAATCCCCTTCGGTTGTTTTGGCAGGAACGCGACAATGGTATGTTAATTAATGCAGGGCGAATAATCTGGACCTTTCGGCGCAGGGACAAATGTGGATTAGAGAATCCCACAATTCAAAAGAACGCTTAGAAACGAATGCAAGCAAAACCCTACACCCACCCACCGCTGTTTCGACGCTTGTATCTATGTTAGGCGAGAGGAGCAGCCTCTTCGCTGTTGAATAATTGATCTCCTTGGAATGAGATCCCTCGTAGACAAAATAACGGAGAGGGGACGCCTTTGAATGAGGGTGCATAATCCTGGAATTGTAAAACTTCAGGAAGTGTAATGAATGAAGCGCTGTGGGTCAGGAGCTGGTGAACAGGAAGGGGACTCATCCATCTGAGTAATCCTTGGGTGCTGCATAAACTTGCTACGCACCTGAAGGTTTGCACGGAGACTAAATTCGTTGGCAACCTCTCCAAAACTATTTGCTCTAGGGATAGATAAATCCTTCATACATATGTATGATATACGTATATGATACTTTGAATAAAATCTCTGTCTGCTTGGCCTGGCAGTAGAATGGGATGGCCAGTTCAGTCTTTTGTAGAGTAGCCTGGCAGAGCTGTGTGTCTTAAGGGAGGCATCTTTTCTGCATTGGCACAGAGGGAGTAGGAAGCCTTCGCTGGCTTGCTGGATTCCGTATTCATATCATGTCTAAATCTGCCTTGCGGTTTCTAAGGATTTCTTCCCCAGCAAAAGTGGCTCCTCTTTTTCTGTCTTACAAGGGGCTCAAGAATTTCTTTTGAATTTTGGCAGTGTATGTTATTTTTTCTCTTTGTGGAGGTGATTGCTGAGAATACAGTACAGCTAGCAGTGGTAACATTTTTGTGGTGTAGTTCTCTATCCTTCTGAAACCTGCCTGGCTGCCCACATGTCCCCAGTCTGAACATCCCAGCAGGGAGAATTCCTTGGAGATTTAATTGACACTTGTAAATCTGAGATGAGCTGTTGGCTGCTGGAAAGATGACAGGCAAGGCAGCACTCTAGGCCACCTTGTAATTAAGGAAGTGGAAGAATACTCCACCCATGAGAGTTTAACTGAAATTATGTTCTCTGAAAGCAAATGTTCATGCAAATTCACTTTTGTAAAATTGAGAAAGGCCTGGTGGGAAAAAACAAACAAACAGGAGAATGTTTCCTAACATTTAGTACGTATTCTTGTATCCAGTTTCTTCTTGCTCCTAGCTACAGTCTTTGTACTGCTTATTTAGAAAGCCAGACAAGCAATTCAAAAGAGCTTCTATCCACCACCACCCCTTTTTAAGCATTTTAACTCCCTCCCCAGGCTCTTGTTAGCAGAGAACGTTTCCAAACTTTAATTTTTGCATGTATGGGTATGCAGCTGCTGTTTTGCCTTTTCTTTCTGTGACTGCAGTATTCGGCTCTGCCTGTGGGTGGCAGCATGTTTATTTGCTGTGTCATTTAGCCAGAAACGGCCCGGGTTTGTGGAATGTGATTCAGACAGAATGACTAGCAGTATGTGGGAATACGAAACTGTCCGGGAAGCTGGGAGGGAGGAACAATTGGCAGTTCCGAAGCCACTAAGCACAAGGTCTCTTTCAAAAGAGCCTTTTGAAAAGAGTTTCACATTCCCACATGCTGCTAGTCATTAATTCTGAATGTGGCAACTTGCAAGGTCATCCGTGGAAGGAAAATGAATCTTTTCCTGTTGTTGGGATAACCAACTGGTGCAGGCATGTTTGTCTTTTATGTTCATTAATCAGTGAAAGATCAGGAGAAGGAAGGAAAAAGGTGAATACATCCAAGGGGATGTTAAGAATCCCGGACAATCTGTCCTGGACAAGTAAATAGGGAAATTGTGTGGGTGGGTAGCTTTAATGCCTTTTCCAGAACTGAACTATTTATGGATTTGGGGAAACTTGAATATGTTTATTGGGGGTTCTAGGTCTTCAGTTTTTAATTGGTTTCAGGCTTTGTGTCCAGCCTCAAGAATTGGGAGAGATTAACTATCTTTTTACATCGGGAACCTGGTAGCATCTTTTCTCACTTTTCCTCTCTTGATGAAAGAGTCAATAAAATGTGTTATAAGAGGTGTTGCCGGAGTCCTGGTTCTTTGACACCACAGGGGTGACACAACTCTCATTCTATAATAACACCTTTATTTTGTTTACTGTAGGTCTTTAGGACTTGGAAAGTAACTCTGAACAGGGGAGGCCCAGGAGGCACACAATCTGCGATGGAAACTGAAATGGAATCTCCGTGTGAAGTCCAGCCAGCTGCCTGTCAGGAAACACAGCCCTCTGATCCCCCAGAGGCGTTTCCTCCACCCGCAAGTGTTCCCGCAAAGATACCACCAATCAAGCCATGCTTTAAGAAGAAGCAGCAGATGCAGAAAAGGCTGGATTCAGAAGCACTGAGGGCTCTGCGGCCGATCTTCACCAGTTTGCTTGGCACGGGCACCTTGGATGGAATTTTCGTGCCCAGGGGACAGAGTAGTAGCCATAGTAACTTGTGTGAATCTGTTGCAAAAAAGAACTTGGGAATTGCAGCTCCATGCCCACAGCCAGATAGCAATGTAGCTGTCTTAGTGCCAGGAGCTCCAGCAGTTCAGGGACAACTATCTGATGGACATCTTGAAGAGGAAGTCCAGTCACAGGACCAGAGCTTCCCCTCCATTACCTCTCCTGCTAATGAGCCATTCCAAGACAGCTGCTTGCAAGCTGCCTCTAATGCTGCTGCCCTCCTTGCATACCCTGGCAAGGTACTTGAAGGTTACCCATCTGGGATATCCCCAAGTAACAACCAGTGCCTGCTCCAGTGTAATGGGAATCCAGGTGATAAATTCGGAGCTGGTCTTTTCCAGAACAAAAGTGAAGACGCTTCCCTTGACCTGGTGTTTGAACTTCTGAACCAGTTGCAATATCATACCCATCAGAAGGATGGGATTGAGATCTGTGTGCACTTTCTTCAAGGCATGTGTGTGTATGGCAGCGATTGCCCCAAACATCATACTGTCCTGCCGTATCACTGGCAAGCCAGGAGAAGCGCTACGCAGGCGTGGCAAAGTGTGACTCCTGACTCCCAGGAGCATCTGGAGAGACTCTACTGCAATCCAGATAACGATAAGGTCAAAATGAGATACCGGTAGGTCTTTAATATAAATGTGCAGGTGGAACAAAACGTAGGATTTAGAAATCTTCCTAGAGTTGCAGAATTTGTGCAGTAGGACATAACAGTTCATGTCTGATTAGGGCAGATGGTGTACATGCTGGGGAACAGGTTGAAATGTAACAGCTTCCCCCTTCCCTTCTATTCTAAAAGCTAACTTTGTCTTAAAAGAACTTGCTCTGAAGACTTTCTACATAATTGAGATTTGTTTCCAAGGTTCATTAATTGGATGGTTCTTTAATGTTAGTAATATGAAATAATAGTTCAAGAGATACTCTTTAAAACTAAAGTAAAAGTCAAACAAGTAATTGAAGAAAATGGATCGTGGTGGATGTAACTATTTTGAGTTTTATCATTGGTTGCAGGTGATTAATTTTGGTCTGGAAACAAAAAGTGGTGCTGTAGAGTGGAAACCATGTGAAAAAGTTTTGATCGAATGCTTTGTTAGATCATTATCTCACTTTTCCTGCCAGTTCCCCTATCTCTGAGATAACTTGGGTTGAGAGATAGTAATTATCCAGCGAGCTTCTGCATATTTTGTCTGGGTCACTTATCATCTCTCAGCCACTATACTATCCTGCACGTTTCTGGGCAGATCACAGATCTTAATTAGATCAACTAGATCCCCATAGTCAACAGATGCTTGTCTCCTGTTTTTCTTCTTTTCTGATTAGGTCTTATTTGTCTTATATTGGTTATAATTGATATTCTTTTCTCAATGTGAGACAGGAACTGCTCTTCATACATTTTTTACTTTCTACATTAACTTCATTCACTTTTATCATATCTAAAAGCCTCAAAACTGTTATCTTTCCTTACAGAGCGGTGGCTGAAATGACCATATAGATTGCCTTGTTCTATTTTTTTTTCAAATTTCCTTTCTAAGTTGCAGCAAGGTACATACAGTATTCCAAATGTGGTTGGATTTATACAAAGGCAAAAGTTGAAATAGTTGTACATTATTTTACACACAGTTAAAATGTTGAGATTCCAAAAACACGCTTTATCACTATGACCAAGAAACAACATAGTTTGACTTCCATACAAAGGTGATAGATTTGCAAGAAATAGTAAACTTAAATGAAGTTATAATAGCTGTTGCAGGCAGCAGTTGATCCCCAAAGATTAATAGAATAACAGAGTTGAAGGGATCTTGAAGGTCTTCTAGTCCAATCCTCTATCCAGGCAGGAAACCTTGCACCATTTCAGACAACGGTTGTCCAATCTCTTCTTTAAAAACGTACAACTTCTGGATTGATTTATTGCTCTCACTGTTAAGAAATGTCTCCTTAGTTCTAGGTTGCTTCTGTCCTTGATTAGTTTCCATCGATTACTACTTTGTCCTGCCTTTGAGCGCTTTGGAGAATAGCTTGATCCCCCTCTTCTTTGTGAGAACCCCTAAGATATTGGAACACTGCTATCATGTCACCCTTTGTCTTTCTTTTCATTAAACTAGACATATCCAATTCCAGCAGCCATTCTTTATATGTGTCAAACTGGCAGCCTGCTGGCCAGATGCATCATGCGCAGGCCATGCCTACCTTGGTTCCACAAACACAAAAAACATTGTGATACGATCAAGTTTGACACTCATGCTTTATATGTTTTAGCCTCCCTTTAATGGACGCTAAAACAATCCATTAAAGGGAGGATCCCTTTAATGGAGGATCTCAGGGTGTCTCATGCACATACAGCTCTCTGGGAACTCTTTAGATTGGGTTGTACCCAGGGTTGGCGAAACACCAAAGGACCGTAGGCGTGAATTGTCTGTGATGCAAGCAGAGCAATCTGTGCTAAGAACAAAGAGTGTATGAAGTAACATGTAGACTAACAGACCTTTGGGAGAGGAACATACTGTCTGTTGTTTATATTTGCCAGCACAAAATTGGATTAAATTATAGGCAACAGGGTAGAGATACAGAGTGGAAGAACTTGTGCACCACTCCTTAATAATTTCTTTAAAGCAGAGGTTCATACATAATCTGAATCCCCAAGGATGCATGTGACTCTAAAAGCACACCCAGAAGTCTTGAGAGAGGTCCCTGAAATCACATTCAAAAGTGGCCACTGAATCAAATTGTTAATGTGATAGGATTGCATGTCTGTGCATTCATATATTTTTTTGTGTTAAATATAATAGCATGTTTATATAAAGAATATTAGTATCATTTTATTTCATTGCTTCTGAGCTTATCCATCTGTCCCGCTCCTCAAGTGTTGTTCTGGTTGGCTTTTTAATCTGTGTGCCTGTTGTCCTGTGGGGGAACTGTGCTGGAGAAATTAACTTGCACCTGACTTTGTTATTAAACAATCAACAATAGCAAAAAAGGGCTGGGAGACATGATTTTGTATAGCACTAACCAAGAGCTATTTGCCATACTTTGAAACAGCTGCACTGCGTGACCCAAAAGTTCATGCCCTCATCCTAGGACATTCTACTTGGATGGAATGAAGCCTTAGTTGCACCCACAAAATTACTGCTGCTCCAAGCAATTGCTCTGGCAGCTGGGCTGGTTATGCATGACCCACTTGACATTCCAGTCTAGGTCCGCACAGAAGTAGCCTAGGCTTATGCAAATACAAAAGGAAGAGTAATCAGAGTGATTTAACTGACACAGTGAAAGTGTTGGGAGTAGGAGTAGGGAAGGATGGCTGTCAGAGAGTAGGAGCAGTTGGCTGGTTGAACAGTTGCCTTGGGGAAGTTGTGGAATTTCTCTTTGTGACATTAAAACAGAAGCTGAATGAACCTCTATTGAGGATGGTTTAGATCTGAGGAATGTCTAATGTGCATGTTGTAGAGAATGAGCACAAATCTCTAGTCTCTAGAGAAGTAATTCAAATACTATTCTTGTTGATTCTTGGAGGCTGCCTGCAATGGGATGCTTTCCTTTTGAAATTTATAATGGGGAGACAAATTGATTTAAAACTTTTATGTTTCTGCAGCAATCAAAGTTAATTTATTCTTGTCTACACCAGAATGTCACTTGGAACTCTTAAACAATAACAAACCTAGTTTTGGTTTTTACTCATCTCCCAAATCATGGGAATGTTCACTTTATCCTTACATGTGTATAGGAAATGAACACATTCCACCTGCTATATGTTGCAATTTTCAGATGTAGAATATATGTTTATGTAAGGAAGAGTATGAAATCTTTATATAGTTGGGAAAAGCCAAATTACTTCTCAGCACACGTGCATACAGGGCAAACTACTGATGAAAAGAGGAAAAAGTAAAAATATAGAAGAAACCATGGCATTAAATAAAGTTGTTTTCCACAGAGGAAAATACTAAAGTACCTTTATCAATGTGGTTTGGATAAATTTAAAAGTCTTCAGGGCACTTAAGATTTTATCTAATCTCTCTGTATTCATACAACTCCATAAAATTTAACTGTTATTTTACAATGCAGAATTTCTGGCTGGTTATAGTATTCAAAACTGCTTTGCTGGAGTATTTGTATTGTTTTGCATTCACTCCTGGTACAAATACAATTCAAGTACTGTATTAAATATATATTCAAATAAAAAACGAAGTTGTCTTAAAAAGCATACAAGACTAATTGTCTAAATAAAACATTCTTTAAAGGATATAAAACAACATGTGAGCAAATTAAGAGAACTGGGACAACAGACTCTGTAACTGTACAGGTAGTCCTATACTTATGGCCATGGTTGAACCCAAAATTTCTGTTGCTAAGTCAGACAGTTAAGTGAGTTGCACTTCATCTTATGACCTTTTTGCCATCACTGCCAAATGAATCACTGCAGTTATTAAGTGAATAGTGTGGTCGTTATGTGAATCTTGCTTCCCCCATTGACAATGGGATGCTGTGATGGTTGTGAATGTGAAAACTTATCATATCACTTATCACTTTTTTCAGTGCTGTTGTAACTTCGATTGGTCACTAAATGAATAGCTGTAAGTCAAAGATTAGATATATTGATTATTTTCCTGGACCTTGGGGAAAGAATGTGAAAACTTATTTTTATACTCAAGCCTCTTCCATTGAAGTTTTGAGTTTTTAAGGCTGCTGCTAGGATAATTATTAATGATGGAAGCTAATGAATTTTTAAAGCCTGCACATTTTTTTTCCTAAATGTGTTCAAGTGGTTTATTTATTAATGCAACTGAATTGGATCAAAGCAGCTTACAACAAAAGGGCTATACTCTGTTATGATTCAGCATATTTGCCCTATCATCTTGCTGATGGTTGCCAAAAAGCTTCAAAATATTTGAAGTGGCAAGTATTTCTTTTATCTTAAAACATAGCTTTACCATTTTTATTATTTGCCAAGGTCATCCACTGGAAAACTAATGGGCTTCCTTGTGGCCAGTAGGAGACCAGAGCAAGCGTCTGATCCAGCAGAGTTCTGCTTATGTTCTTATGTTAACACAGAAAAGAGTTTGGGTTTTCTATGTTTCTTTGTTGGCCATGATTTACAACCTAGATCTGATAGCTGTATTATTTTATACGCAAGTTTGTTGCAATGATGGATGAAGGATATTTTCTCACATTTATGTGCATTCCTTCTATCTTTGAATCAGCGGGAAAGGATGCTGATTAAAAATTTGTGCTCCCTTGACGAACTGTCTCAATGAAAAGGCAACAACCGATGCTGTCTTTTCAGTTTTAATATAAAACAATTTAAGGGCAGGAAATTAGTGTATTTTCCCATCAGCATTTCCCTTTGTTGCAAACAAAGTTAAAGATACTGTACATGTCCCAGGATAACGTTGCAGGCTCCAATCTGAGTGGATCACCTTCGGTCTCCGTGAATGACTCAGTTTGGACTCTGCAATGTTTCCCTTCCTACCCAGCCTCACCTGCTGGCAGGGGAAAGAACAACTATAGAAATGTTCTAAACGTGTATGGGACAGCCAAAATCTTCTGAAATTGCAAGAAAAAAATAATGCTGAATTTGGTGAGTAAAGCATGTTCTTTTGTGTCTCAAATGAGAATTGGACTATAGATTCCTATGCCTGAAGTGAACCCAAACACCCTTAACCAACCCAATTTCCATCTCAAGCCCATTAAAAAGTGGTACAGGTAGTCTTCAACTTAACAACTACTTGAGCCCAAAATTTCTGTTGCGACATTGGTTAAGTGAGTTTCCCCCCATTTTACAACATTTTTTGCCACAGTTGTTAAGTGAATCACTGCAGTTGATAAGTTAGCAACATGGTTGTTGAGTGCATCTGGCTTCCCCATTGTTTTTGCTTGTCAAGAGGTGATCGTGTGACCTTAGGGCATAGCAACGGTCATAAATATGCACCAGTTATCAAGTTATCTGAATTTTGATCACATGATCATAGGGAATGCTACAAAGGTAAGTGTGAAAAAGGTGGTCATACGTCACTTTTTTCAGTGCCGATCACTAAATGAGCTGCTGTTAAGTTGAGGACTACCTGTACTTGGAGAGAATTTATAGGTACTGATATTAACTCCCAAAGGGACTTAATTGTCTCTGGAAGTTGGTAACAGGACTTCTTGTTGATTCAAAACATTTCGCTACCGGTACAAGTAGCTTCTTCACTCTTCTTCAGTTCTACTGAAGAAGCTACTCGGATAAGCAGCAAAATGTTTTGAATCAACAAGAAGTCCAGTTGCCATGACTCAGCTTTCAAACAATTCTACCTAGATGGCTGAGAATCTTCATCTGGCATATCCCAATCTTGTAGGCTGCCAAGCTTCCTTGCTTCTGTTTAGAAAAAAAAAGGTGGAATTCCACTATCTAACATACCTTAAATATGGTAGTATCTGTTCATTGAAAACAATTCTGTGAAAATCTATTTGCATTCCTTTTAGGTTTTCACAATTTTTGCATATTATTGCCACTGAATATTAGCAAAAAAAAGTTATATAGTCTTGACGAGGGGAAGATTGGGAGCAATAGTGAAGCTTCCAAAGTATTTTACTTGAGATTTCTGGAGGAGTGCTCTAAAAACCAAATGAATCAATCTGAAACTTTTTAGCTATGTGGGTGTTGCATTTGTCAGAAACCAAACATTTCATTTGCAATAAGAATCTCATACCAACTGTCAAGCAATAGAGGTGATACAGTCATGGTTTCGGAATGCTTTGCTGCCTCAGGACATGCCACCATTAAAGGAAGTGTGGATTCTGTTTTGTATCAAAATAATTGGCAGGCCATCTTATCTTTCTTTCAGCTAATGCTGAAACAGAAGTAGTTTGTAGAACAAGGCAGGGGTCTCAATATATGGTATGAGCAAATTTAGCAGATGAAGAAAAACAAATTCAGCATTTTTTAATAATCAATTCAAAGCTCAGAGTTCAACTCCCAGGGTTAAGGAGTTGAAGCAGTTCATTCTGGAGAAACGTACCTAACTTTCCACATAGCCATGTGAGAGGTTATTAGTACTTAGACGAAGTATCTGTTTTCTGTTAAGAATAACGCAATGAATAACTGAATGCATGGGGTGATTACTTCTTCACACAAGCACATTAACATGTTGGATTGCCTTCTTTACAAAATAAATAAAACAAGCACCAAACTTAGGGATCCTTTTCCTCCAGGATCCACCTGAGGTCTATTGAAGAACATGATCCCTTGAATTTGCCATGAAATATTTTTTGGAGCAAACCTGTCCACACTAATCTCTCTCTTTTTTTTTAAACAACCCAAATTAATTCTTATTTTGCCAATCCACATTATTATTATGCATACATCTAAGTTTAGGTAACATATTAGGATACAGTGGGGTTGGTTAATTTGTGACTTAGTATAGGATGCGGTTTTGTTTGTAGTCTGCGGTGTTAAGATTCCTGACTGTTCTGTTTGCATATTGTGAGAACTTTGTTATTGATTTAAGTCATACTACTGATTTCATTATTTAAGCATAGTACACTACATGAATTATGGTTTTCTCCCCTGGGTTTAATTTAATGTGTTTTTCATAAACTCAACTAATGCGTTGAACGTTGGATTCTTCTAGCCTCCACTGAAGCCTAGAAGATCTGAACTTTTGAAGCCCATGCCAGTTTCACATGGAGCGTACATGTGGCCGCTGCACTCCAACTTTCCCCTCTGTTTTTCAGATGATGTTGTGTATCCTGGCAACTCCACATGGATAGTGGTATTTTTGAACCTGGCTCTTTTAGCATTTAGTTTGTGAGCTTCCCAGTTCACATGGTTACCACTCTTGATTTGGCTAAAGCTATTAAAACTTCAGTGGACTATCTGCAAAGCTTGCCAGGAACAAGGAAATGTCTAATTCAGCAGTATCTAAGAGATGACAAGCTGCCACCAGCCTTGGGTAGTAAACTGCAGGGGGTAGCTGTTTGTTTTTTTCCCCTTTGTTTTGAATGGTTTACATGGCACAGTGACCCATCACTGCACTTGGTATCCATAATACCTTCATTGTTTGGTGCTCTTAAGTCCATTCATGATTCTGGACCAATGGCTCATCCAGAGGCTAAAGAACAAGGTGCCCTACAAGTAGCTTGTTTTTCAGTTGATCTTACCCCCTGTATCTATTCTAAAACTTAAATTCAACATTGCATTCCGTATTCTTTGCTGCTGCCAAGCCTGGTTGGCAATTAAGAAAGAATAAATAGCCATATGTACAGATAGGGTGGATGCGGGGGTGAGAAGTATTGAGCAGCTGCCATAACCTATACCACTTAAAGTGGGACTTGTTTGTACTTGGGATCTCCTCACAGCTGCTGTTCCTCTGTGCTATCTCTTGCTTGGCTGATTGCTTTGTCCAAATATGCAAGGAGTGAGATGGTAGAGCAGCACATGGCCTACTTGCCTTGACTTTCTCTTTGGGCATAGAATTGTTTGGGGCCATGAAAGGAGAGAAGGGAATGGACTCTGTACTGATAAGGAATTGGGGGAACATAAAGTGGGGGTTGTCCATTCAGGTTTTCCCCTTCCCTAAAATCTCCTTGGAATTGATAGTTTATGCTTATTGAAGTCTGTTTTCTATTGTTTTTTTACTTATAATTTTAGGAGGCTTTTATATAGAAGCTCTGCTTATATATGCCTCAAGTGGTTATCCTTGGTCTGCCAGTCACATGACACATTACATTTTCACTTTTTACAGTCTGTGTTGACTAATATGGTTTTTTTTCTGACAGTTTGATGACATGCATACTTCCATGGAATCCTTCCCTAAATTTAGAAGGACATATATTTTGAATTACATTTGTTTTTTAAAAAGCTTAAGAGTCATTAAAATAGTTAATTTTCTTCAGTATTATTACAAATATCTTTATTTTTTAATGAGTTCAGACTGAAAAAAAGAAATCTGGGTTGGTTTTCAGTGGGGAACATGTTTTGATTGCTGGTCTGTTGATCCTCTATTCTTCATCTGAAGCTGTGCCTACAAAGAATGGGAAATTTTCTGTGTTGTGAGAATGCGTTAAAAGAATGGACTGCTACTCTGTGGGTAGAAATTTGAATGCTCCATTACATGTAAAAGCCTCAGCAAATAGACTTAATGCATCTATTTGTGTGTGTGTTGTGTGTGTGTGTTAATTTTAAAAACCATGTGTGTTTAAAAATCATATTGTGGATTCACAAGGCAAAATCCATCTGCTGACTAGCATAGTTCAGTTCATTTTATCATCTTCACATTCTTGCATCTGATTCTTTTTCATGTGTAGGCCCAGTGCCATATAAATAATTTCCCCCTTGCATTTGGAACAGGAAATTCAAAGGTTTTCTGCTAATCTGTTTTTCAAAACAGAATGTAGTGATTATATTTCTGGCACCATATAAAGGCACATAAAGCTGCTCCTGTTGAGTCGAAGTGTTTGCTATTTTAGCTGCAGGTGTCCTGATAGCTTATTTAAAAATAAATTCTAGTACATAGTGAAACTTATTTTTATTTGCATCTGTTGTATAATATGATCAGAATCAGATTGCCATAGCTGAAACTGTTGGCATTTTTCTTCATTTTTGACATGGATTGCAGATTACATTTTGATGTAGAAAGATGTCAATTTTTTTTAAGTACTGTAGCTTTTTAAGTCAATATTTTTTGACTTCTCTTATTTTCCTGGATGTCAGTTTATTTAACCTGAAAATTATGCTGTATTGGTAGTCCTCAATTTATGGCTGTTAGCTTAGCGACTGTAACTGAGAGACCCTCCAAAAGCTACTTGTGATCCAGTTCTGATCCCCTCCCCCAGTTCTGATGTGACTCCATTCAGGTGCTCAACAACTAATCCTCATTTATAGTTATTGGCAGCATCTTGTGGTCACATGATCTCAGTTTACACCATTTTTGCCAAAAGCTGGTGTTTACTCCTGGTTTCAGGCAAAAATACTCCATAGTGAACAGTAGGCTCTCGTAATGACAGCTGTGTTTGCTTAATGACTACAGATTCACTTAATGACCAGAGTGATTTGATTAATGATTGCCACAGGGGAAAAAAGGTTTGTAAAATTGGGTCAGTCACATGATGACTCAGGTTGCAACCATCATGGCTTACGATCACAATGGACCGGCTCCGTTATGGTCATAAGCCAAGGGCTACCTGTACGCTGTTTCAGTGAAAGAGCTAGCTTGCTATGAATCAGTGCGGATGAATTTGATTTCTGGGCTGGTTCTGAGAATTGCATTGTTTGGGTGCTTTGGCTGTTCTAAGACTAAAAGAATCAAAGATCTTAAAAATGGGGGCAGCATTGAATGGTTGTGGATATTGTGTGTTATGGGTTCCTGCAAGCTCATATGCTGTCTTTATACGGGAAACAAAATGATTAGACTCTCTCCTTATAGATCTCAGAAAACTGAAAGACACATGTTGGAAGTGGTGGGAACAGAGTCAACACTCTCCTATTTACTTCTGTTACTATGATGATAAGATTGGGGAAGCAGCTGTCACCTGGTTTGATCTAGGTCAGTCTGTTCCTTGTATAGTGGTAATAAATGCATGGCAGCCTAACGGGAAAAGAAGGCATAGGTAAACGCAGCAATCAGTTTAGCCTGTTCTAGTGAATTGTTCCAAGAAACTTCTGATTACCACCTGTGTTATAGTTTTGTTGGCCATGAAGATGGAAAAACATCCTCCAAATATTTGTGTATGTTTAAAATGTTTTAAGTTCGAAATAGTACTTTCGAACTTTGTTTCAAGGTTAGGATACTTCCAAAATTCTGGAAACAGAATTTTCACATTAAAAATGGGATAGGAAATTGGTTGGAATCAAACTGTTTTGCATATCACTATTAAATATGCTTGGCCTTTATATGGTAGAAATGAATACTGAGAATTTCTATCAAATCCATGCAGAGGATGGGTATATCAATTTCCATTGCCCTAAATAGTAGTAGTTCTGTAGTAGTTACAGTTGGATAGTAGAGTATGATGTTCATAGATGGTTCAGGACTAGTTACTTCATATCAGCTCAACTTTCCTCACAGGATTATTGTTCAGAAGATAAAATAGGAAATGTCATTTGCTCCTATAATTAAGGATATAAAAATAAGTAAAATATAGAAAAATGATTTGTGGGCAAGTGGTTTTCATCCACACAGGCCCAGTCTTTACTACATCTAAGCATTTCTTTCTTAAACAGAATTGCATTCAATATACAGGTAGTCCACAACTTACAATTGAGCCCCATATTTCTGTTGCCAAACAAGATAGTAGTTAAGTAAATTTTGTCCCATTTGAAGAACCTTTATTGGCACGTTAGGTGAATCACTGCAATGTTAAGTGAGTAACACGGTTGTTAAGTGAATCTGACTTCCCTGTTGATTTTGTCAGAAGGTCACAAAAGGTGATCACATGGCCACGGAACACTGCAAAAACAGCATAAATACATGCCAGTTGCCAAGCATCCAGATTTTGATCATGTGACCATGGGAATGCTGCAATGGTCGTAAGTGTGAAAAGCGGTCATAAGTCTCTTTGGAAACACAGGCTTTTGCAACCTGTGATGTCTCCCTCAGTCTTATCATTTCCTTATTTGTGCACCTAGAAATGCAGATTGTGCAAACTATTAATCTTCCTATAACTGCTATGGTCCTATAATAAGAGTGCTTTTGAGATGGCAGAAGAGTACAGAATGATAGGAGTCCACATCTCAAGTTTCAACTTGTGTTTTTAGTTATTTCATTGAAAATTGACAATGAGAAATTGGTCTTCTTCTCTGCTTTGGTATGCGTTTCTTTTGTCCTGGAAGATGTGCTCCTTAGAACAACTTTTATGCTGTTTAAATAGGATTCTTTGTCACAATACTTGCAAAAATTAACAATTTAGATATGCATATTCATTTAATAAAAATGGACTATTACGGAACCTTTTTTGTTCTATTACTAAATCTTTTTTTGAAAGAAATACCCAGGTGGATGGAGTAATCTGTTCATTATGTAGTGGTGTGGTTTTTTTTTTTTTACATTTGCCTCTTATTTTTTTCCTACAGTATAATAGTAATTAGAAATCAAATATTAAACATCAGTTCCTTTAGGAACCCATAACTGGGGATTACCTAGTGAAAGTTTATTTTTAGGTGATATTTTTAGTGGTAATTTTCATCACTTAGATAAACAAAAGTCTATAATCCATCCTTTATTTTAGACTCTTAGGAAGGTCATTCTTTGTAACAGTACTTTGGGATAGAAAATTCTTTTTTAAATAGTTCCAAATTGTATTTAATATGACATAAGGAGGGAAACATTGCTTATACTGTGCATAGGAGTGAACATATAAATTTTATTCGATTAACTTTTAACAAAGCAGAAACTTAATTGAATTACATTTAAAGTTTGTTCTGGACCACCATTTTGGAAAATGTGAGCTGACATTTACTCAAAAAGTTCTGATACCTCTTCAAAATTGTGGACTGCATCCATGCCCTAAAACAAACTTGATTATTTAGAGTAAGTACTGATAATGATCGCGATCCAGGCTATTATCCCCAAATTTGGCTTTATTTGTAATTGAGTTGTTAGCACTTTGAAAATTGTTCTTTTTGTTTAAAAATGGTTGAGGTCATTTTGGGTTTCTTCAGAAAAGCTTCTTTTGATAGTTAGTAGGCTGTATTTTTCCTGATAATATTTTAAGTGGTGCTTTGTTTCTCTTTGTGATTTAAAATTTACAATGTAATGAAAGATTCAGAGCCAGATTACCTGTGGGATAAGATTATCTCTTTCCCTAAGGACATCTCCCGATACTACCAGGCCAGGTAAGATGGACATGCTTCTAGTTTCTTTGCCTAAACTTTGCTATCTGATGTTAGCTGGCAAACATGACTTTTCCATGGAAGCTCCTATCCTGTGGAACACACTGCCGCTTCCTAGCTTTTCGGCAAAGCTATATGAAGATCTGGCTTTCCACCTCCAAACACTGGAATAAGATGAGGTAGCTGCACACCAGAGGTTTGACTTAGCATCAGGTTTTTTGTTTTAAATACAGTACGTTTCTTTTTTATAATTTTAAGATGTCTTTTATGCTGTTTTAACGGTTGATTGGGAGCCGCCCAGAATTAGTTACAAGCTGGACTGCTACATAAATGTTTCAGCTACATAAATACGAGTCACAAACAAACTTGCAAATTGTCCATCCTTATTGCAGAAGTTGCTTTCTTTGAGCCCGGTCTTTGTGGAGGGGATAAAGATCCTCGGCTTCTGCATGATCTTGGCAGAGATGTTGCCACTCAAAACCTCTCCTCGGTTCCATACAGCAAATTGCTCCGTGCCTTGCTTTGTTTTCTCAGTACACTGAAAATGGGGGCATTGACTTCCACGCACTCTCCTTCCTGCTGAATTACTTGAAAACTTCAAAACTAGGAATTGCATTATGTGTTAACTTTGGTTGTGTTGAGTGTGTGCCTAGCTACTGTTGCTAAGCCACAAAGGGTTTGGCAAAAGGGGAACAAAGAGCTTTGTCAGCCAGTTTCCAAGAGTGATTAAGCAAAACCTCGTTCTGCATGTGGTTTTCCTCCTTCCTCCCTTATAACTGCAGGGCACACACCACTTGACCAGTGCTGATGAATCAGGGCATAGTCACTGAAGCAAAGCCTTCAATGATGGTGCACAGTATCCTCCTGTCTCCTGTCAGGAGCCTTTTAGCCAGGAGGCTGAAGTTAATGTGGTACATGGAAACCGTTCATGGCACGGTGAATCGACTCCTGTAGTCTGTCCTGTCTTTCTCAGCAAGGCATTAATTGAATATGAATGCTGCTTCCACACCCTGTGTGCAGATTAGGAAAATCATGTCTGCCGAAGTTTCCATTGTGTAACTTGTGCATGGAAATCAACCTACGTCTGGCTCTCTTCCAGGCACTCATTTTTGTGCCCTCCTGTGCAGTGTCAACATGTGATACAAAGGGATGTTTTTACTAGGAGTAATAGGAATGGCACTTAGACTTACACACTGCTTCACAGTTATAGCCCTTTCTAAGCTTACAGAGCAGAGGTGGTATTCAGCAGGTTCTGACCAGTTCTGGAGAACCGGTAGTGGAAATTTTGAGTAGTTTGGAGAACCGGCAAATACCACCTCTGACTGGAGATTTTACAGCATCCTTCCCCTGCCACGCCCACCAAGCCACGCCCACAGAACCAGTATTTAAAAAATGTACAGAGCCACTGTTACAGAGTCAGCAGATTTCCCCCCAAACAATCTACCTCATTTTATCAACTTTGGAAGGATGGAAGGCTGAGACAACCTTCAGCTGGTGAGAGTCAAACCCCTAGCAATCAGCCTATAATATTGCATTCTAACCACTGCTCCACTAGAGCTCCTGTCAAATGGAAGCTCTTGGGAGATTGGATAGGCTTAAATGGCTGAAAGTGACTACATTTTACATCAGTGTAGAATTTTTGTAACGTTCATGGCATCAAGCCCTCAGATTTCATGTTGCGTACCATACACAAAAATCCTGATCTTCACAAATCACTGTAAGGTGGGCTGACGGTATTTCTAGCGTTGTTATATTAGGGCAGAATTGAGGTGATAATCCAGAATTCATTTGAGATTACGGAGAGGATTTTGAATCTACTTGTGAGCCACCCAGAGTTATTGGGAGTTGGACAGTGTACAAGTTTTAATAAAGTATTATTGATATTGTTGATAAAGGTTCATTCCCTTTTATATACAAATTAATTCAACAAACTGATATGCTTTAACATTGCATAGAATTTATATAATTATTTAAATAAATGTAATTATCCAATTACTGAGACATATCCTTGCAGTAGCAAATATTATAAAATATTAAAATTGATGAACACAAGAACCCATAAATTTTGTCAGCTGGTCTAATATCATAAACCAGTTTGAGCTTGATCCATCCCTCAAATGAGTTGCTTGTTAAGGTGCTAAATTCCTACCAGGATACAGATGCTATAACAAACTACAATCAATGTGAGCTTGATTGTTGAATTAATTAGCATATAAAAGCACTAATCTCTATGCAGCAAGGTGTGAGGAAGAATAGTTTGTTGTGTTAACCTTTGTAAAGCCTACTCACAGCTAGCTATTTAATGTTGTGTCTAGTTCTCCTCAGCTAGATGACTTGTTCCTAACTTACAAAAAGTTAGGGGACTTTGTATAGCTACATCTAGTTTAATCAGAACTGAGTTCAACATTTGGAGGATTCTGTGTTGCTCAGTTCCTTGCATGTTCATATTTCAGCAAAATTACTAGAAGCAATTTTTTGCTGTGCCACTTTTAACTTGACTTCTGGGTGACCTTGTAGAGATATCTAAGAAGGATTCCTGTCAACAATATAGCAGTAGTTTCCTTGTTTGGGGGATGTTTTTTGAACTTCTAAACTTAGCCTATCGTTCTGGGGTTTCCTGGGGGTTTCCCATCCAATTATTCACATGTTCTGATATTATTATTTTTTAAAAAAAAATTAAGCCTTTTTGATTAAATAAAAAACCCTCCCTTTTTACGACCCTGTAGTCCTTTTTGGGAATAGAGGTTTGGGCGATTGGATGGAGCTAAGCATTTACTGGCTGTGGATGCCCTTCCTGTCGCTTATGTAGAATTTGCACTCCAAGAGAGAAACATCTCTCCTACCTAAGGACTGAACCCTCAACCTTCTAAGTGGGAGGCGAGCATCTTTTCCACTCGGCCACCCTACTGTTTCCTTTTTCACTAAATGCTCTGGTTCTTCCCCTTTCAGAAATGGCTTGAGTTCGTTTTGGTGAAATACAAGTTAATAAAACAATTTGGAAATGTTTTAGCTACTGACAAGAAATAAGCTCGCTTAAGGAAGTTTCTTGTGCTAGAGTCCAGCTAGGCAGAATTCGGAGCCCTTTCTTGAATAGCAAATGCAATCTATGAGTTCAAAGTGTTATATAAACTGAGGATATATATGTAGTTTATTGGGTGGGTAGGTTGAAAGGAACCATAACCCACAAGAAAACCTTCTTTACTAATAGTAGTCCTGCATATGTTAATTGAACTTTGAGATTCCACCAGGCACAGATGTGTTCTGAGCAAGAACAAAGAGGGCAATGTCTTCCCAGGAGTGGACTGGCCTTTTTAAGAAGCTAATTTGCTAAAAGCAGATGCCCTCTTCTAAAGTTTGGGTGGAGAGTGTTTTAAAAATATCTCAGTCTTATTTGATTATGTGCCATTAAGTCATTTTCAACTCCTAGCAACCACATAGATTTTCTTTATGATATTCTATCCGAACTTGGTCTTTCAGCTCTTTGAATGATGCAGTCATCCCCACTGTAACTGAGCTTATCAACTTTCTTTGTCTTCTCTTTCTTCCCTCCTTTCCATCTTCGTTCTTCATAGAGCTGGATCTTGGAATAATCAATTCTTCATATCCTGCTTCTTCAAAGACCAACCTTTGCTTCCATACAACGTCAGAAGGAATATTGTTGCTTACACAATTCTGATATTTGTAGGTAGAGACACATCACAGCATTTGAATGTATTTCCCAAGGCATTCGTGGCTGCTCTACAAATGCTAGTCTGTGGCGTACTTTTGACTCTTTATTTCTTTACTATTAATGGTTTATCAACAACAGAAGCAGTCTACCACTCCAGTTATCTTCATTGTCAGTTCTAAGTCTGGTTGTTCTACTTACTGTCATAAGTTTGATCTTTACCTGTAGTTTTACTCCCATTTTTAATGTATTCCTTGGTTTTTATTACTAGAGCTTGCAGATCTTTTTCATTCAGCTGTCAGGGTGATAGGATCAACACAGTGTTTGTATGTATTTATGATCTGTTGTGGAGGCTTTAAAGAGAGTTGATGAACTTTAGCACAATTTTGCATGTCTTCCCCTGCAAAGCAAGCTGAATCCAACCCTTCTTTTACTAGAGACTGAATTATGTGTCTCTTAGAACAGAATGTGGTTATAGTGACAAATGTTATTCTCCATAGAGCTAACGGTGGGGAACCTTTGCCACTTCACTTCCCAGTCCACTTATAAAAAAACTCTTCCAAATTTTCTCGCCCTACCACCATATCATTAAGATAATAGGAAAACCTTCTTGTAGTTCACAGAACAGGAGTATAATTAGAGTGTGCATCCTTAGCCATTTTTAAATCTTATTTTATTTACCAGGGACTTTTAAAACTTAAGGTTGGGCTCTGTTTCAAAGGATCCATGCAGTAAATTTGGTACATGACTCCATGCTCTGGTAATTGCCATTGGGTACATCTGGAAGGCACAGGAAATTGCAAACTAGTTGTGTGGCAATACAGAATTTGAATATTGAATTTCTAAATCACCATGAAGTTTCAGATGCACATGTGCATAGCCACCAGCCTAATCCCTTTTGAAGTAAGCAACCATATGCAAAACAACAGAAAAGGAATGAGAAGGAACAATTAGAACAAGTCATATATGCTTAGAAAAAAATTAAAAAAATAGCTAAATCTGTTTACACCATCATTTGTTCTACCTCCCCATATTCTTATAACTCACCCCTACTTTCAATATGTTCATACTCTGCTTCATAACTTGCCATTCAAATAGTGTTTTTTTACATTATAGACAAAGTAAAAAAAAAAGTGCTTATGAAATCAGTGAATCAATTCCAGCAAAAACAGTTTAAATGTTGCCGATTTACCTCCTTGTCCACACTGTGGTATTGACATAGCTTCGAAAGTCATTAGCTCTTTGTGAGCGTATAGTTGCCCCCATCCATGGTAAAACGGTGGTTAGAATGCTGTATTGCAGGCTAATTCTGCTGACTGCCAGGAGTTCAGTTTTCACCAACTCAAGGTTGACTCAGCCTTCCATCCTTCCGAGATCGGTAAAATGAGGACCCAGATTGTGGGGGCAATATGCCAACTCATAAATCACTTTGAAAGGGCTGTACAGCATTGTGAATGGTATGCAAGTCTAAATGCTATTGCTATCTTAAGGTCCATAGCTGTACTTTGAGGTTTTTGTAGAAGGGAGATGGGAATCAAGTCTTCTAAAAGATTCGAACAAATAAGTTTCCCAGCAAATATGGTATTCATGGTTGACACTGGAAGATTCAAACAGAGAAGTATGTCTTTGAAATGCTATCAATCTGGAATCTGGTAGATAAAGTCCTCTTAAAAAGGGACAACTGAGCCTGAATATATTATCAAAGTTTTTTATAAATTGGAAAAAAAAAAGATAGAACCATTTGACTTTTTATGCTTTCTTACGATCAATGGAAAGCACAAAACTTCTCCAAAACAAAGTTCTGAATTAAATCTGAATCAGGTAGTTTTCAAAGCAGCTCCAACGTAGAGGTTCCTCCTGTCCAATCATGCCCAACTCTAGGGATGGTACTCATCTCTGTTTCTTAGCCAAAGGAGCCAGTGTTCCCTAAAGACACTTCCATACTCATGTGACCAGCATGACTATATGCTGGGGTACACGGAGCAGTGTTCTCATCAAAGTGGTACCTATTTATCTACTTGCATTTGCATGCTTATGAGCTGCTAGGTGTGTAGGAGAGCCCAAGTTGTCTTACTTCAAACTATTGAAGTGGTATCTAAAATGAATCCTATAGTTGAGGAATGTCTGTACTAGAAATGCTCCATATTTTTTTCTGAAAACTGAAAAGAATGATTACTCACATCAAAAAGACTTTTCTAAAGTCTTCCTTTGCCTCTAAGGGTTTGAGAGCAAAAATTGTAAGAGGACAGTATAAACTGCAGCTCCCTTGGAATGTGCTGGCAATCAATACATATCATGCTCACAAAAGCAGTTGTCAGATCGAATTCGTGAACATTTCATTCAAAATGCAAAGTTTATAAAATATGTCATATTCAGGTATTTCCATCTAAATTGACTAGGAAGTAGGAATAGTCCTTGGATTGTTAATAAAGAAGAGGAGAAAGGCCCATGGATCGGTAACTAACTACTCATAACGAAACAACTTATCTTGAACCTGGAGGAGGTCATATAATTAGGAAGTCAGAAAGGATTATTTTGAACCAGGAACTCTATGCTCAATCCAAAAACAAAAATGGTGCAGTGTGGTTGACTTTTGTCCTGTTTCTGCTTTACAAGGATATGATGACTTACTGCAAATAAACAATGGTATCATAAAATATCTTATCTTCAACTTGCTGGAGTTCTGTCTAATAACCGAAGAAACAATTATGTCTAGTATAAGAATTTCCATAGCAATGCAGAAGAAGGAAAGACCAACACAGCCAAGATTGGAAAGTACACAAGAGTTGAATAGTTCTATCCCCATTTCTGGAGATCCGCAGCTTATGGAATGTGCTCTAGAGAAAGTAACAGTTAATCATTTGTTTGTTTAATTTAAAAATATCTCCACCTGTTGTGCAATGTACCTGCAGGTAGTGTACAACATTTTAGTAAATAATTTAAATGTAATAAAATATGTGGTAATGTAAAACATAAAAAGGACACAAAAAACTTTATTATCAGAAGTAGTTCAACGATGTAATATTTTAAATCTGAAATTCATACAAAACAAGTGTGTCTTGCATTATACATGTATAAAGAAAAAACATCACTCCATAGAGTATAATATATTGTCCCATCTGGGTTTTATCACAGTGATGAAGAAGGGGTAGCCTTTCAATGCCTGACAAAGTAATCAAAGAATGGTCTTTGTTTTGGATGGTGATGCTAGTGATTGTATCATTTATTGGAGCATAGTTTCTATTCCTTGTTCTCAATAGTTTTTTCAGTGGGCTGAAAAAAATGCATACTTAAGGGAAGGAAAGAGATAAAAAAAATTATACCTCTTTATTCAGATGATCTGTCAAGTTTTCAACCCAGTTTTGATAGACCTATAATATCTCCCCATTTTTTTTGTTTCTGCTCATATTCTGTTCAGTTTCCAGATCAAATTGGGAAAGATAGATATGAAAGAAAAGATAATGTGTACTATTAAAAATTACTGGGACAATGAAGCATGAAAGAACTGAAGATTTTTGTGGAAGATTTACATGTCTACATACAAACTGTTAGAACATTCTAATTAATATCCTTCTTGCAGATCTGTTTGAAGGAAAAACTAAGCTAAATTAAAGCTCCAGGGGATGGAGAATTGAGAGTTGATTATGGGATTGGGAGAATAATGAGAAGCCTGTAGTTAGTTATTTCTATGCATTTAATAACGAGTTTACTTTGGCTTCCAGTCCCAAATGGCAGCCCTAGTAAAAATAGTACTGCTAATATAGCTTTCAATCCGTTTGTGAACAAATGGAAGAACTGAACCTTTTGTCATCTTCTCTTTCAGAGGTCAGGAGTTTTTAGTAGACCTGAATGCTCTGACGTTTTATGATACAACTGAGTTTGACCGGTTAAGGAGACTCTCTACACCTGTCTGCACAAGTACTGACTCCAACTATTATACAGTCTGGAAATATTTCTGCAGGGATCACTTTGGCTGGAGAGAATATTCTGAGGTAATTTTCCCATCATTGGGGTAACATAGGGGGTTTGGTTGTGCTTTGAAATTACCACTTAGTCAGGAAGCTTACTGTAGCTGTGTTTCTGCAACTTATTTAATCAGGTCAGTTAAAGATCTAATGCCCGTGTTTGTACTACAAGCTAGGCTTAGTTAGTCTTATAACATGCATTCTTTCTGTGGCTTAATGAATTGTGCATACCCACCCTTTGATTGGTTTTAAGAGCTTTGAATGCTTGAAGGTGCTGTCCAGAGAACAGTAATTTTTTCTAATACAGAAATAAGAGATGTGCTCAAAGGATTTTACGTACATACGTGTTATATTCATTTATTTATCTACTTCCTTTTATGAAGAAAGTAAAATTTTCAGCCAAAGGTTGAGCAGGCTGTTTCAAATTTACAAGGATACATAACGTGGCAGTTCATTTGTTATGGAAATGTAATTCTCAGCATTCAGAGAAAATATAGTCTCTTGTGAGAGATCCTTAGGAGTTATAATTCAGTTTTGAAGGACACTAGGTTGATCTACCTAGTTTAGTAATTTTAGATACTGAATTTGTTGTTCTGGGTTGGGGTTGTTTTCATTGCAGTGGTTTTAGATCTAGATGTCTATCATTAACATAAGGCTTGTTGATTTGAGTGGGACTGTCCTACCTATGAACAGATCATTATGTATTATTACATTTTAAAATTATTAAGAAAGCTTGGCTGTATTTGAAAGGAGAAGGGAAATGTTGCTTACTCTGACGAGTAGTTCTACGAAATTGAACATGAACTAGACTGAAGTAAATTATTATTTTTATTTCAAACAGCCTGTAGTACGATTGATAGAAGAAGCCAACTACCGAGGGTTGGCAGAGGTCCGATTTGTTACATGGCACAATCGTTACATCTTGAACATCAAAGATGGCTTCCAGCAAAATGCATGTGTTCGAAGAGAAATCAAGAAGAGACCTCTCTTCCGCTCCTGTGTGATTCTCATGCCATTTTTGCAGTAAGTACTTTATGTATCTCTTGGGGTGCTCAGTAATAACCACGGGGTGGTGGCACAGGTATACAATATAAGTTGATTATGTAGCTTTAATGTTGTTGTTGTTTTTTGTCTTAGTCATAGATTTAGCCAATTCTTTTTTTTTTGCAAAACATTGTATTTTTCCTTCCTGGTGCTTGCATACAGCTAAAAAATGTTGCCAACAACTAAAACCAAGACTGCATAAATAAAAAAACAATCTATTTGCCCATCGTGCACATATAAACACATGCTCAACATAATAGAAACCGACACATAGAAATAGATAGTGGGTTTGTTAGATGTTCTTCTGATACCACAGGTAGTCCTCATTCAAGGTTTACTCATTTAGTGAGTGTTCAAAGTTACGATGGCACTGAATGAACAGTCCTTGCAGTTGTGGCCATTGCAGCATCCATACAGTCATATGATTGCAACTTCACAATTATGACACCGCAGCATCGCACATTTGAACTGCCATTTGCCATCTGCACTGCCAGCTTCATACAAGTTAATGGAAAAGCCAACAGAAGGTCACAGATGGTGATCGCATAAATGCAGGACAGTGCAACCATGCAGAAGTCACCTAATGACAGCAAATGGGGCAGCCTGAACTGCTGTCCTAAGTTGATATGATCATGTCATGTTACACCTTATGACCACATTACTTAGCAATGGAGTTACTCGTCCTATCTGAAGTGTAGATGCCAACAACTCTGTCTGCAAATCAGCTCAGATGTCTTCCTTTTGACTGTAGATACTAATTGCATTGGTTTCTGTTGTGGAAACACTGAACTGAATTGTACTCCTGTTTTTCTCCTCTTTTTTTCTATTAATCCTCTCTATTCAAATGATTCTGCTCCTTTGACTAACTACTAATCCGATAAGATTGTACAAGATGCACAGCTTTCACTTATGCTAAAGGCAACAAACTAGCTTGAACATAACTTTTTTTTAATAAGGGTAGAATTGCACTAGCTTTACATAATTTGCTTTTCCTAAATTGGCAAAAGTATGCAGCCACAACTTGTAAAAAATTAATTTTAATAAGAAAGAAACCTTATTTGGGGAAGCCCTTTTTCTGCAAGAAAGTTACTTTCCATATTCAAGTCACTTTCCAGTTCTCAGCTGTTTTTAAAGTTAGCTCTGTTTTGTTGGGAACAAGGCAGCTTGGATTGCTGAAAATTTAGTGTAGAAGTGAGCAACGTGCAAATATTTCTTCCTGGAAACACAACAATCCCTATTTTGACAAAATTGCTTTGGCGTATACTTGTTTTGGAACTGAATCTTAATTCTTTGAATGGCTTTGTTTTTAACACCGTTAGCTGGATCCTGTCAAATTTTCACTCAAGTTCCCTTTGAATTCCTTTTGAAAAACTATTTATATTTAGCATGAACCACACTGACTTTGAAAGGACCAAAATGGAATTGACCTCATCTGGATCTAGGTCTTTCTGGGTGCATTATTTGCTTTCTAAGAGCTAGTTAATAGGCATTTGGAATTGCCGTAGTTCAGCATAAATACCATTTATAGCTCTCTATTGAGAGCATCGGATTTATAATAAGTGGAATAAAAATAGTTTCATTGTTGGTGTCTACCATTGATTATCCAACCAAAGAGAAAATGTTATTTTTAAGAACAAATTGCTTATCTTTCAATAAGCATCAATTAGTTGTGATGGGGTTGTTTTTTTAATTACTGCAGCATTTGCTGGGAGACAAACACTGCCAAGCCCTCTACTTCTAGGAAATTCCTGACATTTCTCTTGTCTAAGAGACAAGAGAGATTAGCCAGTCTTTATTTGACCTTAACCAATAAGGAAGAGCTACTAGAGAATGTGAATTTGAGCAAAAATGACCAATGAATGCTGAAATTCCATTTAGGATGGGACACTAAGCAGAATGCAATTAAAGGTGCAAGTTTGAATATACACAGATCAGAACAAGGATTAATAGGATTATATGACAGCAAAAGGAATGGGGAAAGGGAATTCAAGATGGGTAAGAATGGGAATTCCTAAAAATAACTAAAAACTCAATTGGGGATAATTATAACAACTACAGGGGAAGAACATGATGTAAAAGAAATCTGAAAAACCAAACCTTTGTGTTTATGTGCATGCGATATAAAGGAGTTAGAAAGAATAGGTCAGCAAAGACAACAATGTACAAGTAGCCCAATTTTGTAGAGATGGCGTCAAGATAACTAAAATTCAAATATAGGTACCCTTAGGAAACATGTTAAGAATAACTAAAAGTATTTCTTCAGATATCTTCTAAATAAGAAATATGCATTCTGCCAAACGGTTAGGAAAACATGGTTGAAGGAACAGAATCTCTCTTAGTTTGAGCTCAACAGAAATATAAGTGAGAATATGTACTGATCTAAATGAAGAGCTACTTTCTGGGCCAGAGATATTTGCATTTTATGATGTGGAAGTAATCTGATGATAGTCTGTCCAAAAATCTATAAAAGGAGCATCGATAGTTCAAAATAACACAAACTTGGAAAAAGAAAATATATTCCTGTCTTATGAAATAAGAAAAGAAAGGATATAAGATATGTACTATCAATCAATCTCACATTACTATATGGGAAGATTTTAGAATAGATCATGAAAAAGTTAGTTCTGTAACCACTTCCTTGAAAATTGTGCAGATTGTTAAGAATTCCAAACATGGATTTCTTGGAAACAAATCTTATTTTCAGATTGGAGAACTACTTTAGTTGAGGGAAAGCTGTGGAGATAATACATCTAGACTTCAGCAAAACATCTGACAAACTCATCATGACATGTTTTAGCAAGTATGAGATGGAGGTTATATTTATCGATTGGATTCATAGCCAACTTGAAAGCTGTACTAGAGAGTAAGTCATCAGGGGTTCTTCATCAAACTGGTATGTCTCGTGGTTTAGTTCAAGTCACAACAGTCTTAAGTATTTTCATTAATAACCTCAATGAAGAGATAATGCTTATCAAACTTCAGATAACAAAAAACTGTAGACGATCACCAACATATTAGAAGAGCAAAAAGTTCAGCCTCAGAGTGAGAGGTTAGAGCAGCATTTTTTCCCCTTTAGCACCCCGTCCCACTTTTTACAAAAATGATGGAGGACCCTGTACAGCTTTGCAGATGTTAGATATCCTATTAAATCCCCTTTCTTCCATTTCTCTCCCTATTTCTCCAGGACACTTAGTGGCAGCCTGGCAGTGCCAATGACAGAATCTATCCCATCACAAGTTTTATTCCCAAGTTCTGTTGCCGCTCCTGGTTTCTATCCAGACACATGGATTAGCATGGACCCAGCTCAGGACTTTATCCAAGTGCCTGTTTCAAAGGAAGACAAAAGCTACAGAACCATTTATAATCTCTTTCATAAGACTGTGCCTGAGACCAAATATAAAATCTTGAAAATACTGCGAGTTCAGAACCAGTTTTTGTGGGAGAAGTACAAGAGGTAAGTCAAGATCAGATAAATAATCTCCTGTTCACTTCATTATTTCACGGTTTTTGGAGAGGTGGGACAATAATAGCAACATCTCTTGGAAAAGCATTTTTTACTGCCAATGCCTTCAACAAGAGAGCCATCATGGTCTAGTGATTAAGGTACCAGGCTAGAAAGTGGAAGTCTGAGAGTTTTAACCCTGCCTTACTCATGAAAGCCTGCAGGGTGACATTCAGTCAGTCACACACAGTCAGCCCAACTCACCTGACTAGGGTTTTTTGGGAGGAAACTAGGAGGAGGAAAGTGTGTTGCTGCTTTCATACATAACTCAAGTCGCTGCCTTGAGTTATGTATAAAAATATCAAAGGAGGCATATAAATTAAACAAATTTTGCCTCTTAATGGTCAGTTGCCTTATATACTATTGGCCTAGATGTCGGTGAAGAGCTTGTCCTTAGAAACACAAACAAGAACTTCAGCTACATTAGAGTGGGGAAGACTGCAGGCAACAGCTGTCTGTTGGGAAATATCAGGAATGGCCGTTGTTGTGTACAAATTGTTCAGAAGGAGTGCAGCCTAGACAGAAGAAGTGCCTCTGCTTTGCTAAAAGCCACCCTCTGAACTAAAACCTGCATCTCCTTTTCAACCTATGAAAGAGACCTTTTGTTGAAGCACCAGCCTTGGTGATGAACAGCTGTTTTGTTTGGCCTGATTGAATTTGAATAGAGCTTCCTGGCTTCTCGTTTTCTTAAGTTGGCACCATGTTTTAGCTTCTAACCCAAACTGAGAAGAGCAGAAATCTCCGTGATGGATCCCACAAACAGAGCTACAAAATCACATTTTATTTGCTTTTTGCCCCTGGAATATTTCCTCTAAATACTGTAACAGTATGCTGATAGAAAAATCTGAGATGGGGGAAATTTTTTAAGCTAGCATAAAAAAAAGAAAGCATTGTTAATGTTATGGTATAGCCAAGTATTCTACTTTCCAGCTTTCTCTCTGAAATAGTACAGATTAGCGATTTATAATTGTGTTTTCTAAATCTTAGTTACATTTAACTACAAGTAAGTTTTTCTCAGGATTAATGCTTCCATTAAGAAGAGCAGAAAGGCAAGTGGTAGACCCAGGAGAGGATGCTGCAATCCTATTATTCCTGCATTTTATAATTAGGTTGTGTATTGCTAGAGCCTTTCCCCGGTTTCATTTAAGCAGGGTACAAATGGCCTGGCATTGGGTTGTTTTTTTTTCCTGCCATGTCTCGATGTTGCCTCCATCTCATTCCCAGCCTACAAGTAAGGCAGGTCTACAAGTAGTCCTCAGCTTATGACTGGAATTGAGAGTGGAATTATAGTCTCTGTTGTCATAAGTCAAGGCACCCACATGACCAGAAGTAATTTTCTGCCCTTTTTGCAGGAATCATTAAGTATAAATGTGGTGGGTGTTAAGCAAACCTCTTCTTTTGAATGGGCCATTTTTTTATAGAAACCGACAAAAAAACATAATGAATCGGCCATGTGACCATAGAAGCCCATGGCTGGTTATAAACTGACCTGCCTGACATGTGAATATAAGGGCACAGCCTGATCATTTATGATTGCTGAAGTCCTTTATGGACCCTAAAGCACTCAATCCATGACCATCATAACTTTGTCTTAAAACACTTGGTCATGAAGTGAGGATTACCCGTACACCATCTTTAGCTATACTAATGTGAAAGTAGTGTCCCCCCCCTTAAACTGAATAGTATTCACAAGAAGTTGCAAAACATGTAAAGTCTTACACATACATAGCCATTAAGTAAGGCCACACGTCCCCTTTAACCTAAGGCTACCATGTTTGGTGCCATCTTCTTTCCCTAAATAGTTGTGCTGTGTTAGGGATCTAGGAAAACGGTGGTGCTAGATATCTCAACCATATGTGGTATAACTGCTGTGGTCCCTCCTGAAAAATAAATTGTGATGCTTTGAATTTTAACTTCCTTAATTGTGTTAAACTCAGATGATGACAGAATGGGATGTAGAAAGAGAAGCCCAGGAAACAATTTAGTCATGGCAAGCACAGAGCAGTAGCAATCATTCTTGTTTCAAGATTTGTTGGCAGATGTCATTCAGTAGGGAAAACTGGTGGAATCGGCCAATTTCTTTGGTTTTTCACTCTCTGGGTGTGCAAAGATCAGGCAGCACCATTTAGCAATGTGTCAAAACAGGCACAAAAGAAGCAGGGTAAGCATTGGCAATTGGGGGCATTGTTAAGGATAGCTAAAGAGCACCAAATAAGCAGTGGTGAAAGCAAGCCACCCAATCCTCCAGGCATGAACTGAGGACTGCTTTGGAGATTATTTCAGGCAATGACATACTACTCAAGCTCCAGGGTCTACAAAATGTCTTGGTCTTTTTAAGTTCCTTTAGGCAGACTTTTAACTTTTAGGAATTTGAAAAGGTATAACCATGTATGTGTCTTATGTTTCATTTCCAGGAAAAAAGAATACATGTCTAAAAAAATGACCGGGTTAGACAAAATTATGAATGAAAGACATTTGTTCCATGGCACCTCCCAAGACGTGGTAGATGGTATCTGCAAGCACAACTTTGACCCTCGGGTATGTGGGAAACACGCCACCATGTTCGGGCAAGGCAGCTACTTTGCTCGGAAAGCCAGCTACTCCCATAATTTCTCCAAGCGGTCACCCAAAGGGATCCACTACATGTTTTTAGCAAAAGTACTGACTGGAAAGTACACAGTAGGAAACCACACCATGAGAAGACCTCCACCTGTGAACCCTGCAAGCATCACCAGTGATCTATATGATTCCTGTGTGGACAACTACTTTGAACCACAGATTTTTGTTATTTTTAACGATGACCAGAGTTACCCTTATTTTGTTATCCAGTATGAAGAAGTTAGTAATACTGTTACCATCTGAGAGACACAGAGAGAAATAATTTCCATTGATAAATTATTGTTGTTGATGGACTTTAATCTGCTGTTTATAGAATGGACGCCTTGTTTGGGGGAGAAGAAATCCAATTTGGGGAAGTTTTAATAAAGGTATTGAGGAACATGGAGGGGGGAAAAAATAAACCTTTTTAACAAAAAAAGAAAAATAATCCTGAAAAGACCAATTGTGCAAATTGTAAATATTTTCCATTGTTTATAGCTGAGAAGAAGAAAAAGACTGTGCCTTTTGTTATAAACACTATTTATGTTAGTAAATTTAATGTTTTAAAAACTTAATAGTGTGACCCAGTGATATCTTGAAAACTTGTAATTTGTCTGTCTTGAGTCCTTGCTGTTCTTATCTGGGCTTTTGGAGGTACTTGATCCCTTACTGTGAAATGCTTCACCTTTGAATCGTATCTGGAAGGCAGGTGTGGCTACATCACAGCTCTGCAACTGTATAGGTATTTACTGGCAACATGCCCAAGTGAAATATATTATCTACTTCACTAAAAGGAACAGGGTTGGAGATTCAGTTCCTGCTACATAAAACAGTGATAACAGGAAGGGAAAGCCAAATGCTTCCATAGAAACACTTTATTTTCTTATGGCTACTTTCCCTCTTAAGTGTTCAACAATTGGGGTTTTCATAAATGAGAAGAGATGGCGACAACAAAATGACATGCTTGGGGAGATGATAAAATTGATTTATGCTTAGAAAGGGTTTGTTTTCCTGCCTTTTTAAAAAAAAATCATTTAGGGCCATGTACTTTTAAATGGAAACACAAAAGCATGTGTGAGATGCAAACCTAACTTCAAGTTCATTGGCTAGCAGCTTGACAGTCCATCATTGTGGAAACTAGTTGCACACCTTACTTGCATGTAACATCTATGTCTTTCTGATAATTTCAGCTTTGTTCGGGTATTTTCCCACGTCATTATAGTTGTGCTTTTAAAGTTGGAGCAATGTTTCGACAGAATCTCATCTGCCATCATCAGGCTTCTGTATTGTGTTCGTCTGTGAGTCAGACGAACGGCTGTGAAAGACAAACACAATACAGAAGCCTGATGATGGCAGATGGGATTCTGCCAAAATGTTGCTACAACTTTAAAAGCACAACTCCTAATGACGTGGGAAAATACCCGAACAAAGCTGAATACCATACATGTAAGTACCCGTGAAAACATTTACATATATATATATATATATATATTACAATTTTCCCAAAATAAAAATATATGAGATTGCTTTTAAAATGAAGGGCAAGCCAGCTGCCAGTAAACATAGCATAATCTTCACTTCTGTTCCACCATAATCACTGAAGCAGGCTAAAATAATGCTAACATTGGCCAGGTGTTTTCCATTTGTTCAGAAGTGAGAAGTAATGCCTTCCCCCACCCAGTCAATTTTGGGATTCACAGTGGCTGTGGTCCTACAACATATCTAACAAAGGTTATTTTATCATGCTTACAAATAATGATTGGGTTCACGCAACATTCTAACAAGGACGCTATAGTACGACGGAGAATTAATTTTGATTGCCAAAAGGCCATCGTTGTCTTACTTGTTTTACTTTTACATTGTCCAAATGCTTATTTGTTATTTTTCTGAATACAGATAGCCCTCAACAACAGTCCATTTAGTGACTGTTCTAAGTTACAATGGTACTGAAAAAAGTGATAACCATTTTTCACACTTAACCATTGCAACATCTTCATGGTCATGTGATCAAAATTCAAATGCTTGCCAATTGACTTATGTCAGTTGCAGTGTCCTGAGGTCATGTGAACAACGTTTTTCAACTTTTGGACAAGCAAAGTCAATGGGGAAGCAAATTCACTTAACCATGTTACTAACTTAACAACTGTGGAGATTGACTTAACAACTGTGGCAAATAAGGACATAAAATGAGGCAAAACTCACTTAACAAAGTCTCAGCAACAGAAATTTTGGATTTAATTGTGGTCATAAGTCAAAAGTCCAGCTGTACTACCTCCACCTATCTGAAAATCTCTGTGTAGGTCACACTACATTAAATGTTCCTTATACTTCTGTCCCTGATATAAACTTTTATTACAACCCACATTCTTAATGAAAACCTGAAGAAATTGAGAGGGGAAAGAAAATTGCGTTTCAGCTGTCCCTACTGCATGCCTGCATACTTTTCATGGAAAAACTAGGAGTTCAGGAAGTAGTAATAAAGGAAGAATGGGGGCCCTGGTTTAATTGTATTGTTCCTACTCTTTGAATTTAGTAGCTGGGATCAGAGGAGAGTTTTCAGTGGCATACAGAGATCTGGAATGAGGATTTCCACCCAGGCTGCCTTCCCAGTGATGGCAATATCCAGATTGGCATTGGGACGTACAACAGAAGGCTCCTTCATCCTTAGGCATCTATATTATTCTCTGGCTTAGCTTCTTAGAGCCAAGCAGCATAAAATAGTACTACTCTTGGATTCTGGTCACTTCAGGCTGTTGCGGAAGGATCACATTTAAATGTTTTCTCATTCAAATTGCTCTCTGGAGGGTTTTGTTTTGTTTTTGATAAGGAAACATCTCAGCGAACAAAACACAGTTACTGCAATATTTTTTTATTGATCAGTTGTGGAATGGAACACTAGCAGGAACTGTGCTCATGTTATACTTTCTGCTACTCATGGAGATGAATTCTTAATGTATACACCATAACCTCTAGTAAGGCCTCCAGCTCCATCTGTTTGGTCTCAACAAAAAAGGGAGAGGGTCTGTATGAGTCTAATCAATCAGTGGCATATTTATTAAACACAGAAGCATCAAAATTCAAAAGAATAGATTCACAGGCATACAAACTGCCAGATGTTGAAATGTATGGCCGTATCCTTACGCAAATATCATGACTCATATCTGCATCGTATGCTGGGATGAGAGCACATGTGAGTAGATAATGGCAGCATTTGTGTGATGATGCCTTAATATATATTTCCTGCACTCTAACCACTGCACCAGGCTCAGTGGTTACAATGCAATATTGCAGCAAATCTGCCCACAGCCTGGAATTCAGTTGTGAAGGGTTGACTCAGTCTTCCATCTTCTAAGGTCGGTATAATGAGAAGAACCCAGACTGTTGCAGGCAATATGCTGACATTGTAATCTATCCAGACAGTGTTGTAAGGCACTACAGGGCAGTATATAAATCTAAGTACTGTTGCTATGATATTGTCATCACAGTTTGCTGTTGAATGGACTTAGACTACATTATTCATATGATATACAAACATGTTGAGATGGGAGTACATCATGGCTAGATTGCAGCAATAGTCCTGAGTGCACATGTAAGGGCGTCAAACTCATGGCATCATGTCGTCACAGCTATTGTGACTTTTTCTTCGTTTGCTAAACTGGGAGTGGACGTGGCCAGCGCGTGATGCATCCAACCTGCAGCCGTGAGTTTGACAGTCCTGCTCTAATAGGATAACTATAGTTCAGGTGACTTTCTTAAGGCAATGTCCTCTGACGGGACCCAGACTTCTCACTTAGACCATAACTTCCCTATTTGTGTGAATTGGGCAGTAATGTAAATTTCAGATAAAATAGAATAAAATCACTTCCTTTCCCACATTTTAACCTCTATCTAATGCAACCAACATGGCCAGTGACAAGGAATTATGGCAGCTGTTATCTGAAACATTTGGAGAGTTTCAAGTTACCTTGCCAAAAGCAATCCCCATTTAAAATTATTGCCACTTTTGTTGTTGTTAATGGGCTTTTTATCTAAGGATTGTATTTGTTCCTGAATATTGGGGACATTTGTTTGCAATGATTTTTTTTTTCCTGAGAAAACCACAGATGCGTATTACAGCAGCACTTATCACAGAACACCTGGCTTCTACTTTATTGCTTTTCAGTTCACTACACTGTGCTTTGCTTTGCCCAAGTGATAGGCCTCCATTTCCTTTGTACAGAAAACAGATTGTGTGATAGATTGATGAACCACCATCTGCAACGATTCTTATCTTCATTTCTCCACACTCTCTACATATATCTAGAAAAGGAAACACTTAAACTTTCATAGTTGTTTCTCAATGTTCACAGGACCTGATTTTCACAGAAGTTTTTTTTAAAAGCGGGGGTAACTGTTCATTGGTATGGAAAATATTTCTTGCAGCTAAGGTTGTTAAAGGTTGAAGGTAAATTTTAACTAAGTGGACTGTTAAAAAACACACCCTTTTTATTGAACAAGCAATTTGTGGAATCTGGGCAGTAAAGTAATCCCACTAGAACAAAGTTCAGGAAAATCTTACGAATGCCTCTGGGCTGGAGTTCGTCCACAATGTCAAACTTAAAAAGAAAAAAATCAGTAGGACATAGATAGCAATGAAGGGAAAATGCAGGGTTTAACCAGTATCAAATAGCAATTTATCCATGAGACTCCATGGGTTATATACTTCACAGAGACAACAATTCTGCTCCTGATCACAAGGAAGAAAATGTGTAAAGCATTCTTAGCTCGAAAAGCAAAAAGTACTTCTCAACTGAAGAAGCAGTTACTTCAAACTTGCAGAAGAACTGACTTTCTTGCAATATGCCAGGGCTACACACTGAGGCTCAGTACTGCTTACAGAGCATGAAAACATTGGGTGTATCCCCCGAAGCCAATCAAACTGACTGTGAATGTGACAGAAGAAATGAGGTATGCAAAGGCTATGTTCATCTAGTATGTTTTAACTGAGATAACAGTAGGAGGAACACAATATCTAATCTTGGTTACAAATAATCTTGTTTAGTATCTTATGGGTTAATAAGTTGGGAAAAGCCAGCCTGTTTTGATTAGTTTATAGTGTAATGTATTTTGCAAACCCAGAAAACTGGTTTCATTCAGAATCAAGGTAAATTCCCCATTAGAAACTTACAATGTTGAAATGATAGAAATATCACCTTTATTACTCTTATTTTGGCACAAAAGTTGGTTGGATGACTTCAGAAGACTGCATAAGTGGGGAAATGACTCAAGTAAGAATATCGCCAAATAACAATAATATGGGCAAGATTTAATTAAACTGAAATTACATCAACCTTTCATTTTTATCCTAGCTCTGCTCATTTATCTTTCTCCTGGTTGTACAGAGTTTCAGTGTGCCTCTTAAAAGAAATGGGAAGTCCTTAGCCTGAAAACGGTTGGTTCTTGAAATGTGTACTCAGGACCTCCTTTCTTTCATTTCTTCTTTCTTACTTGCAAGAACTATATCATAACTGACAGCTAGGGAAGGTTCCATTCAAAGTGGAATCTTCCTAGCCAGCATATTTTGTGATCCTGGTAGCACAGATATCCCATATGAATAAGTGGGTCTCTGTTGATCGAAGTCTAGGGATATTCCATGCTGACTATTTTGCATTCAACAATGGTAGAAAGTAGGAGCCACACAAGCTTATTCTTAATGTTTTATCTATGTAAGCCACCTGCACAAGCACCTTAAGCCCTACTATCATCAAAGATAGTGATGAAAGGTTTAGTACAAGATCCCAGATACTGAACATAGATTTCTTTAGTTTGGATGTATATTAATTCTTATGCTGGTTGAAGGATTGAAAGGGAAGTTGTCCTAACCTCTTATAAGAAGAACCTCCACTGATACATCTACTAAGATCCAAGGCTGCATAATAGGAATCAGCTGCAGCTGTAGTATCTTGCAAACTTATGAATTATCTAATATATTATGTTGATGGTTGTTCAAATGGACAGAGATACAAAGTAGCAGCAGAAACCAGAAACCTGCTGTAATATAACATCAGCTCTCCCTCACTCAGAGGGTCATATCACATCTTATTAATATGCACACCACAATAATCATGCAATGATTAGCCAAGCTTTGGGCACGCCTATTAGGCTTCCTTTGTAAAGAAAAAAAATCAGTTTTTCTCCCAATCATTTCTTATATCTGTCTGAAGTTCCAAATTACCCCAGCTCAGTCCAGGATGGCCTTTTAAACAGGGGTGGGATTGTACAGTTCATACCTATTCGCTAGAACGGGTTGTTAACATTCCAAGCAGTTCGGAGAACCAGTTGTTACAAGAAATTACTGGCCTAATCCTGTAAGGAAGGCAGGAAGGAAACATTCTGGTGTTGCTTACAGAAACTGCCTCTCCGTTAACCCTTGTTACATTCTTGGCAGGACAAGAATTCCTGTCTCAGGAACTTCTCTGGAGCTAATTTTCCCTCCTTTGCTGGTACTTTGCTTGTGTGGAGTGACCATTCCAAGTTACAATGGCACTGAAAAAAGTGATTTATGACCATTTTTCACACTTATGACTGTTGCAGCATCCCCACAGTCATGAAAGGCCAGGCGAGGAGATGCATGCCTCGATGTGAGTGATATTGAGTTGGCCATGCACAGCCAATAATATGACCACCAAGCCATGTCCACCCAGTCACATGACCACTAAGCCATGCCCACCAACTAAGCCATGCCCACAGAATTGGTTGTTAAAAAATTTGAATTCCCACCCCTGCTTTTAAACCAAAGATGACAGTAGGTGCCAATGCCATTCTGAAGTGTTTAGTTGATAAGAATTCTTGTAATTTCTCCTGGAAGTAAGCATTTATCTCAGAAGGAAACTTAAAAAACATTTTTAATATCTAGAAGTCAACTGATTAAATAAACAGTTCTGGCATTCCAACTATTCCTTCCATCCTCATTGTAACCCTTACATTTTAAGGGTAGCAACATTATTATTTTGGCTGGTATAGCGATACTGAGTTTGGGAATGCTGTAAAACTTCTTCCATTCTTGTTCCTTTACATGGCCCATAAGGAAGGACCTCCTGGGTAGAAGCATGCACATTGGGACATATTGTGCAAAGCTCTGAGCCAATTTTCTCTCTCTGCAGGTGCTAAATGGCCAGCTGAGTGCTAAAGAGAAATCTGTCTTCCTTTCCCTTCTCACATCTTTGGCCAATTATACAATAGAATTTTCTCCAAAGCAAACTCAGAGTTTCTCTAGAGTTGGTCTTGGTGGGGAAGAAATTCTTCAAATGGTCCACTCTATAAATATTTTTATTTGATTCCATGTAATTGATTTTCCTTCTCTCTCTCTCCCCCTGTTGATAAAGTGTGAGCTGTTCTTATGAGAACTGGAATATCTAACATGTTAACAATGCTTGAATTTTGCAATTTCTCAATATAGCAATGTACAGTACTAAGTTTTTTTTAAAGAATTATGAATTAAGAGCCCATTTTTCAGCAGTCTGGCTTAACATTTTTACATTCTCTCTTCACTCAATTTTCACGTTCTAGTTCTAATGTTGACAATGAAACCAATGCTAAAAGAAAAGAAATGATGTGCTTTAAATTCTAGATCTCGCTTTTTCAAAAATTAACGGATGTTTTGCTTCTCATCCAAAAGCGTTCTTAGTTCTGATTGAAAAAGCCTCTTGGATGAAAAGCAAATTTTTTCAAGGAAAAACAAAGTTCATTTGCCTTTTGAAAAGGCATCTTTAGAACAACCATGACCTGGATGACTGAGAATCTCCAAAGACCAGGGGGGGGGGGGATGCTACCAGTTCTGCCCAGTTCTAAAGAACTGGTAGCTCTGAAGAGCAACAGACCCGGAACTGGTTCTCTGTTTGCTGCTGTTTAGCCCGCCCACCTGCCTGGGCTCTTACCTGTCCTTTGTTTCCTGCTTTTTCAACCTCAGCCACTTTGTGCGGCACAGCTGAGGTTGAAAAAAGCAGGAAAAAAAGAGGCTTTTCAAACGCTGTGCACCCGCACGCAGCGCTTATCAGCTGTCCGAGCGGCACAGCTTAAGGTTTTTTTGTGAAGCGCGCATGCGCACACAAAACATAATCACCAAACCAGTAGTAACACCAGTTGAATCCCACCCCTGCCATAGACATAATTGAATTGCAACACTCCAAAGTTGCAGTGCCCCAACATTGCCAGAAAGTTGATGTTTCTTCCACCTTCTCTTTTACATTGCATTTTCATCATATTCAACCATTTTGAACATATTCAACACCTCCTAATACGATGGTCAACTGTGAGGGGATAGGAAGAATGCTAAGAGTTAAGAGTCGTTCCTCTTGATCTCTGCCACATCCATATTTTCTGATATTCCTGGGAGCTTTGGCAAGTTGTCCCAGTCCGATTTCCGATACCCCACTTGCAGGCATGACAACCAGGAAGAGAAATCTGGTGTTGGTTTGAAGTTGGAACCTGAGCTCTGTCTTTGGAAGAGAAAACCAAACAATCCTGTAGCCATAAGACAGCTAGGAGAATGCGATCTTTAGTCTCTGAGGCACTAAAGAAGGTAATTGATTAAGGTTTACATAATAAAGATGATCCAACAAAGCTGAAAAGGACACCAAACATTTTTCCCACTGGCACCTGAGGGTTTGGTTTTCTCTTCCAAAGAGAGAAAGCCTATCTCTAGCTCCAAAGCCCAAGTCAGGCCCCCAAGAGTAGCTGAGAAATTAATAGGAGAGGTGGACTTTGACTGGAGGAGAGTGAGAGAAACACCCTTTCACCAACTTTTAAACAAACACACTAAAGCGGGGGTCCAGGGCCCACTGGGAACTGGGCTGCACAAGCGGTGGTAGAGTGCATAAAGCTCCATTTGTGTGTGTGTGCGAGATTAGGTTGCATGTGTGAAACCATCTCTCCCCCCCCCCCGTCACTGCTGCCACTGCCACCACCTCTGCCAGTCTGCAGAGCCAGAAAGGTTGAGGGCATAAAATGCACTAAAGTATGTTTTAAAATAATCTAAGCGAATAGATGGCAGACATGGGAGTGAGAGATGTGAGGAGCTAGAATGCCATGTAAGTTGGTGAATTGGACAGGAGTTCTCCAACTGCGCTAAGCAATCCTATCAACTGTTAGACAGCTTTCATACCCAACTTCAGCCTTCTTCTAAAAGCAGTCGAAACATGAGTTGAGTATGCTTCCACCGAAGCCCTAAGGACTGGGAGGGTTGTCTAAAGAAATGACACACTATCCCATGGCTCTGGGGAAGGCTTAATGAAATAGCAAGCACTCTTCTGCTTTACAAGACAGTCTCTGCCATCTATGAATCAGCCACAACCTAATGCCTGAATTGAGGCTTGTAGAACAACTTCCCATAAAAGCAGAAAAAAACCCACTGCCCTCACTTTGGTTTAGCTACTTCACTGCAGGTACTCCTTGACTTATGAGCATAATTGGGACAACAATTTCCACTGCTAAGTCAGATAGTTGTTAAGCTGTTAAGCTTGATTTATTATTTTTTTTGCCATGGTTCTTAAGCGAACCACCGCAGTTGTTAAGTGAATCATATGGTCGTTAAGCAAATCTGGCTTCCCCCATTGACTTTGCTTGTTGGAATCTGTCTGGGTAGGTCACAAATAACCAGCACATGACCTAGGACAGTGGTGGCTAACCTTTTGGAGCTCTTGTGCCAAAAACTGTGCGCTCTTATGCGCATGCATGGTCACGTGCCAACACCCAGAAGGCAATGTGCACGCCCCCCCATGGCCCCTGGGCATGCGCATGCAATTTCCCCCCGCCACCCCCTTAACCTACACAGATGATTTTTGGCCCATTTGAGGCCTTTTTTTGGCTTGCCAGAGGCCTCTGCAGGCTTTGCAGGCTGAAAAATGGGCCTGTTTCATCATTTCCGGTATTTCCGGAAATACAGAAAGTGATGAAATGGGCCTATTTTTCAGTCTGCAAAGCCTGCAGAGGCTTCCCTCAAGCCTCTGGCAGGCCAAAAAAGGCACGCATATGTGCAGTGAGGTAAGTTTGCCGAGAGCTCAGGTGCCCACACAAATGGCTCTGCATGCCACCTGTGGCACGTATGCCATAGGTTCGCCATCACAGACCTAGGATGCTGCTACTGTTGTAAATATATGCCAGTTGCTAAGCACCTGAATTTTGATCACGTGACTGTAGGGATGCTGTGAAGGTGGTAAGTCATTTTTTTCAGTGCCATTCTAACTTCAAATGATCACTAAACAAATCGTTGTAAGTCAGGGACTACCTGTTCAGTATTTTGAAAGCTTTCTGACTCCATGTCTCTAGCCATCTCTCCCCACCACACTGTTATCCCAGATCACTGTGATTCGCTCATCCTTTCCTATAGGGTACTGATTAAAGGCGAAAGGAAAGGAAGGGCAGCCAAACCACTAGATTTAACCACTGGCTTTGGTTAACATGCCCTGTACAACAAGTCAGAACAGAAGTTTTAAAACCAGAGCAGGGACTGGCAGAGGGGTAGCAACTTTTATGCCAACATAACTTTCTAATGATGTGAGGATGGGTGGGGAGCTGAACAACAAATGGATGAACTGAGTGCCTTGCTTTTCCTTGGAAATCCACAAGAATGAGAAATGATGGTGATGTGGAGTTGGCCACAGAAGAGTTTAGTAATAGGGAGATTGATGAATTTCTCACACATTTTTTTTTTTAATCTGACTGGTTCTGTAGAAGTCTGAAAGCATACGGGCAATTCCATACTTTATTCTAAATCTCAGCTAATTTATATTTCCTACCAACCTGTTCTGAGATTTATATTAATTAATTAGCAACAAAAATATACAACAGTAAAGCACTAAAGTGTCAGTGTCTGTGTTGTTTCCATACCAACAACTCTGGAACATATGTGGCACGCCTGCAAACTGTTATCAAATTAGCAATTCCATATCAGATGACAGCCAAGTTCTAGTTCTGCATTCAAACTGAGATGAACGTGCCTTGTGCTTGGTCGGATGAGCTAGGACTACTCAGTGGTAACAGTTAATCATTGGTTTTTGCTAGCATTGGAAAATATTTGCACATATGGATGTGTCTATCAAGAATCCAAACAAAGGTTCTGTACGGTGAAGGCAGATCTGCTGATTTCTAACCATTAGAAATCATGGTTTCACACATCTCTTTAATGAGGGACAACTTGAAGGCTGGTCAATTTCAACTCCCAAAATTTCCAGCCAGCATAAGGAATTCTTGGAGCTTGAAGTCCACAAGTTTTAAAGTTGCCAAGTTTGGAGACCCCTGCTCTAATGCAAACATCAGGTGTTTGGGCACAGCAACTGTGTTTGACGTTTTGAGAGGGTCCCATGGCTGCCTTGGAAGGGTTAGTTAGGCAAGTTCCTGTTCACAAAATAGTTGCCACAATTACTCTGGCCAGTTCCAGAATACCCATTCCCTAGAAGGCACCCTGGTGAAAAATTAGCTACGATCATCTCTCCAATTGCCTTTTTTCAGAGGAAGTAGAAACATTTGAAACAAGGTATTGAGGTACAGCTCTTTATTTTCTAAGAATGCCTGAAGAGTTCAGGGCATTCTTAAAAGTTAAAATCAGTAGTTTGTTAGGTAATATTCTAGCTTGCTAGTCATTTTTTAAACCCTACATTTAAATTTCAAAGTACATCAGAACAAGGGACTGATAGTCATCAATGGGAGATAGCCATAGCAATAACACTTAGCACATATACCGTTTCATACAGTACTGCTTTACAGCATCCTCTAAGTGTCAGCATATTGCCCCCAACAATCTGGCTCCTCATTTTACCAACCTCAGAAGGATGGAAGACTGAATCAACCTTGAGCTGGTCAGGATTGAACTCCTGACAGTTGCAGAGTTAGCATGCAATACTGCATTCTAATCACTGTACCACCACGGCTCCTCTGGTGTTTATGAATATGCTGGGGTTCACAATGAAAACCAGGATTTCGGTATAGTGTCTATTGCTATTAACCTGCAAGAACATGCATCACTGAACTTACACCATTCTCAGACTGCAAATGTAGCAGAAGACCAATTTTCCCTGGCAAGCAAGGTAATCAAGCTAAACTGACCAGTGGAGAGCAGACCAGTTTTTCTACAACAGATAACAGATAATCAGAGTTAGAAGGGACCTTGTAGGTCATCAAGTCCAACCCCCCACCCAAGCGGGAGACCCTACACCATTTATGACAAATGGCAGTCCAATCTCTTCTTGAAAGTCTCAAGTGATGGCGCTCCCACAACTTCCGAGGGCAAGCCCCATTGGTTGATTGTTCTCACTGTCAGAAAATTTCTCCTTGTTTCCAGGTTAAATCTCTCCTTGTTCAGTTTCCATCCATTATTCCTTGTCTGGCCTAGAAAATATCTTGACCCCTTCCTCCTCTCTGTGGCAGCCCCTCAAATATTGGAAGACTGCTATCATGTCTCCCCTGATCCTTCTCTTTACTAGACTAGCCAAGCCCAGTTCCTGCAACCATTCGTTGTATGTTTTAGCCTCCAGTCCCCTAATCATCCTGGTTGCTCTTCTCTGTACTTTTTCTAGAGTCTCAACATATTTTTTATAATGTGGTGAACAAAACTGGATGCAGTACTCTAGGTGTGATCTTACTAAGGCTTTACAGAGTGGTATTAGTGATCTTGATCTTGATCTTGACTGTATCCCTCTGTTAATACAACTTAGGATTGCATTAGTTTTTTTGGCTGCTACTGCACACTGCTGGCTCATATTTGGCTGGTTGTCCACTAAGACTCCAAAATCCCTCTCACAGTTACTGCTATTGAGCCTGGTTTCACCCAGTCTACATGTGTACTTTTGGTTTTTCTTGCCTAAGTGTAGGACTTTACTTTTCTCTATATTGAATTTCATTTTATTAGATATGGCCCAGTGTTCTAGTCTGTCAAGATCCATCTGGATCTTGAGCCTATGTTCTTGCGTGTTAGCTATTCCTGCCAGCTTAGTATCATCTGCAAATTTGGTAAGTTCCCCTTCTATTCCCTCATCAATGAGAATAAGATACAATGAGAAATCGTATCTATAGCAAAGCAGTGGAAAGAAAGAAAACTTTAGATGCTTCCCCTATTCACCCAGTCCCTCCCACTGACCCTACTTTTCTTCATCATCCAGTTAGATCAACCTAACCAGATAGCTGGCAAGGAGAGCTGATTTCCTGAAAGGCTACTGAAAGGCAAAGGTAATGCCCAGTAATCCTGAATATATACGTAGTAGAATGCATGGATAAATCTGTACAGCAGTCAATGATTCTCTTTGCCTATCATGCTTGACAAGATCACTTAAAGAGCCCAAATGATATGCAAACCCAGATTAAAATCAGGTCACAATTAAATTATTTTCAGATCATAAACAGGCCTCCTAAATCCTTAAAGTAGCCTGTATGACCTGAAATTTAGCCAGTATCATGCAAACAAAAAAGAGAGAATTAATTATGCCTTCTGGTATCTAGAGATAGGCATTAAAAGAATCTATTGTGTCCCTGAAAAAAAGGAGGATTGCTCTGTTTCTCCTTCCTTTCACCTTCTTTCAAAGGGGGAATGGAGGTAGACATGGAGAGGGTTAGCAAAGGCTCATCCACATATCATCTCACCACAGCACAAGTATACCCAGGCAATTTATTTGTATGCCACATCCTCACAACAAGGCTTTCATCTCATCTCCAATCTTCTAAATCCAGCTGGGAGGCGCCAGGTAGAAGAAGGCGGGTCTGCTAGATGTCTACAAGGTTAGCCTTTCAGGCGTCAGGAATGAGCCCTCCAAGGGAGACAGGCTGCACTGTGGGCCAGAATTCAGTAGCTATTTCCAGCCTTGTGGGAAAATTTGGAAAGATCTAAAAGTCTGTCCATATATTTGGCAGAGATGAGGTCCCCAGAGCATCTGAGAGATTGAAACTGTCAAGGAGCTGGGATTAATGCCAACTGGTTAGTATTTGGGCTTGCCTTCTTTGGAAACCAAAACTGAAAGCCTAATTTGAGGTCATGAGCAAATATCCAACTCATTGCCCATGACGATGACAGGATGTTTACACAAACACTGCAAAATTACTAGCATGTTCCCTGTAGTTTAAAGGAAAGAGACAGACTGCTTAAAGTCCTCCCCGCCACACACATACCTCTTTTCTTCTACAAATTCCCACTGAGTGAATATGCAAATCAGGAGCTACATGTATTGCCAGCCCTGAATATGGCAAGAGAAAACAGAGAATGATTCGTGATTTTTTTTTTGCTGATGAATTTTTGGCAACCAAAAGATGAAACTGAGAATAAAGATTCATATCAAGTTAAACCAGAAACTTCAAGTGTATGCTAAACAAGGAAAGCAACTCTATCCAAATATATATGTCATTTCTATAATCAAATATGGAACCAGTCTGATATCTTACATTTATTAAAACACACTGTTATTATTACCTTTGTTTTTACAGCATCAGTATAATACTTATTTCACATTACAAAGTGCAATAGAACAAATCCCTGCCTGAACTGCTTGCACTAAAACTTTTAACAGAACAGAGGAAGGGAAGAGAAGAGAAGTCAGTGATAAAAAGCAAGTCAGAAAATATTGCAGGTCCAATTTGGATTACTCAGACTTTCTTAACAAGTAGCAGAGGATGTCCATCTTTGTGTAAGGTGTCTTATGATTATGATTTATGGAATTAGTCCACATTTCCAACATTTTAAGGCATACTGATTTATATATACACAGGCTGAGTTTACATCTCACACTAGATTCAAATATGATTGACTATTTCATATATGAAAACTTGTCAAAAAGGATTTTTTAATATCAAAGTTTGCCCTATAATAAGACAATTTAGCCTCTATTTTTCTGTGCCCTCATAGAACATAATTCCACAGGGTTTTAAGAAAAGTACTTTAGCATCACTTACTCAAACTGTTTAAAAATGTGAAACTGGGAGTTTGGACAAGAAACATAACTAAGGCTATATAAATTGGTACAATTACTGGCTTTCTTTAATAAATTTGGGGCAGCTCTAAACTCCTGTCTGTAATTGGGTTAAACTGGCAATGGACTGCTTCACTAATCTCTAATCTGGCTGACAACCACATGATGCAGATGTGATGCAGACGTGCCTAACTCATGATTAAGCCTTCTTTGTTGCATTTCTTATTGCTCCTGAAAATATGTTCTGTCTTCTCAATAAAGCAATCCATTTTTCAAAGGTCTGGACATTCCACATGTTTCTCTTTTCTGGAGGGCATTTCTTCTATAAGGTTCAGTGAAACTTTACATCTTCTGACAGTCTAACTTTTTCTAGAGTTTGAAAATTCTCAGATTCATTCCTACCATCTAAAAAATATTTGTTTCTTTTAACTATCCTGCTTTTCTAAATGCATTAAGAATATGTTCCAGAGGCTAGATGTTTTGCTTCTTCTTCTTTTAGATAGCCCAATTAGTTCGATGAGGAAGAATTTTCCTAGGATCATAACAACAAAAAGGTGATTTATGAAAGTATGGGAAATAAAGAAAATCACATTTTTTAAAAAAATGTAGTTTTGTTCCTTACAAAAAGCTAAATATTCAGGCACATATTCTCATCTTGCTCTGGGAAATGCTCTGCAGAGCAAAATCAAGGTTTGGAGATTATTAAATTGTGACCAATCCTAATTTAAGCTTTCTAGTGTTCATCTGATTCTGACAAAAGAATATGTTACGCAGGTCAATATGGTATCAATAATACAGATATACCAACCTCAAGGTATTTCATTTTCAATCTGCTACAAACAGGAGATGTTTATACAAGTAGTGCTTTGGTTCATGATTACTTTCTGACATCCAATGACTTTGTTTTACTAATGGTGAAGTGTTCTTAACTTGATCTATCTAAATTAAGTCTGAAGATTTAACAGCTAAAAACTGACAATATTAAAAAAAAAATGAATGGAGTAGAATTGAGGACTATTTACTTACTGATTGGTCGCATTCATTCTCTGTTTTTTCTAATAAATGTAATAATCCCAGGCTTACAAAACAGAATTACTATTATAAAAGTACGGAATGTAAACCCCAGAACAATTGTGTTCTTCAGTTTCTTTAGAGTATTCAAGAAAAGGAGGGCTAACACAGCAAATCTGATCCAAGCTTTATATAGATCGCTATCCTACATGCACACTTTTGGGGGGAGTAAATCCAATTAAAGTGGAGGATAATATTGAATATATTTCAGATATCCAAACTACTACATACATATATTTCTACCAACCTTATTTATACCAACAGTAATTTAAAAAGTTCATAAGGAAAAATTCCATATTACGGTGTTGCACGGGTTGATCTGGAGAACAAAATTGTGTTCCATGGATAAGGAAAAGGAAGAAATTGTGCTTTGAAAAATGGAACAATAACTTTAAAAAAATGGATGTAACAAAACAACCTGTGTGCTATTGAACACATAGATTAACACATCTCTTTGGTGCATGTTTTTGACACTGTGTGGTCTTGATTATCTTGTCAACAGAAAGAACTCAGCAGACTGGATAACTAAGAACAAAGAACACAGAGATCCAGTAAATGATGAGTTCTTATACCTCCTCCCACTATTGCTAAGGTAATTTATCATCTTACAGAATGATGTCAGAGCAAAAGGTTATGACAAAACCATTTGCTGGTATTTGTAGCTAGACTGGGAGGTTACTATGGCCTTTTTAGGTAACATTGTCTGCAGAACTTCCCAAAGCAAAAAAAAAAAAGGTATGCAAGCAATCGATCAAGCAAACCTAAGGAGATTTTCAAAAATGAGTTATTAGTTTGATTTTAACAAATGGTATTTCAGTTGTACTTTCTTTCTACATTTCTCTAGAAACATGGGACCATATAAAAGTGATGAAGGCTTGTCAGAAGATTTATGGTATGGAGTCATGTGAAGCTGAGTGTTTATTAGTTTTGTTCCATATGATTTTGGGGGTGGAAACAAGTTGAAAGTCAAGGAAACAGTTGACCCACTGGGTGGAGAAGTTGGGAGGATGATGGCAGTCAACAGGGCAAAGGTTGAACTACTTAATTGCTACCTTGCATCTGTCATTTTCACCCAAGGAAAAAGTGGTCCTACTTGTTAGAAGCTCCACAATGGGGAGAAAAAGAGAAATGCAGGTCAAAATAAGGAATTTATGAGAGTATATAATTGAATTCAAGTATCCTGGTCTGGATGGATTTTACATCCTGGTGTATTAAAGGAACTGACAAATCCTGAAACACAGAGGATGTCCCAGAAGATTGGGGATCTAAAGAGAGAATAAAATTCAACCCAGGAAAATATTGACCTGATATCAACTTGATATCAATACCTGAGAAAATTCTAGAAATGTTAATCCAGCAGTAGGCTTGAACAGGGTGATTACTAGAAGCCATCATGAGTCTATTAAAAATAGGTCATGCCAGAAACATCTTATTATTTTCTTTAATAATAGTAGTTGAAGGGAATGCTACATACATTAGATTTCAAAAAGGCATTTGATACAATTGACTGTATAATACTTCTTGACAAATTGGAACAATATGTGATGGATTGTTCCGCTACCAGATAGATTCACAATTGGCTGAACAACCATTCTGTTCACTACAGTATAAAGGCTGCAGAGGAAAAATTCAAAGAAGAGCAACAAAGATGGTGAGAGTCCTGGGCTAAATCCTATGAGGAATGGTTAAAGGAATTTGGTATGTTTATCCTAAAAAAAGAAAGGGTTAAGGAGAGACATAATAGCAATTTTCAATACTTGAAGGAATATCACAGTGGAAAGGGTGTGGATTTATCGTCCAGAATTTCTGAAGCAAGACAAGTACCAGTGGATGGAAGCCTTGCAGTGAGAGATGCAAGCTTATAATAAAGAGGAATTTCCTGACCAGAAGAGTTCTTAAGCAATGAAACAGTCTGCCTCCTGAAGTCCTGGGTATTTCATCACCGGAGGTTTTTTTTTTTTTTTTAAATGGACATGTATGGTATGAGGATTCCTGACTGGGCACAAGACTGGACTAGAGGACCTCAAAGTCTTTTCCAACTGTATGATCTTATCAAAGTTGCCAGCAAGGGGAGAGAAGCCTTTGAACTTAAAATAGGATTTATTTTTTAAAAAATCAAGAAAGTTAGTTTTTGACATCAGCCCCCAATGTAGCCTTTAAACCTAATGGCCTCAGAATTTAATTCATCAAGTTGGATGCAGATTTGGGCCTGCTACAGTGAGAACAATTGTACAGACCAAGCTAAAGTCCAGATAGCGTTTAGCTAGATCAACACTCCCCAGTCTGTCTTTTCCTATGTATTATCTAGAATTCCCAACATGTATGCTAGTTAGGAATCCTGTGAACTGCGTTCCTAACACATTCATGGAAGCCAAGTCGAGGAAGGCCATGCCAGATGATGAATATTCCAACCTTGGATCAGGCAACTTGATTATCTTCCTTTTCAGATTGCATTCTTCATATTGCTTCTTCTTCAAAATAATTTGCTTAGAGCTATAATCCAGAATTTTAGAACCATAGATGGAACTATCTTAACTCCTGTTAATTTGAAGTTGCTTAATCATTGCCTGAACATTCTGCCACAAGCTGAAGTGATAATTGGCATACTAGGATAGACACTAAATTCTTGCATTGGGAAGATTCCCACATCAAGTTGAAAAAAGATCGAAAAACCCTATTCACAGATGAAAACAATAAATAAATACAAATCTGCCAATTGTTGGAAATTTAAATTTAAAATTTAAATTTATTCATAAATAATTATACAATATATCCACTGGTGTCCCCTCCCCCTCTCTCTCTTTAAAGTCATGACATCATTGGGTAAATGACATGCATAATTATTTTGCTTCATTTGTGCAAATCGTGTTATGATGCATGTAATGTCATCTTGGCCTGCTCAGAAAATGTCTCCTGCTTCTCACTCCCATTATCTCCTTATAGACCTGCATCCCTTAGGCTAAACACAGACGTTGTATGGAGCATTATGTCAGTAATGGATGAAACAAGTCAAAACTGGACAGGATCCAAACAGCTCGCAACTCCTTTGGGCACATTCGTATTTCCTTCCAGCCAATTTTTTTTCTTTTTTCCTTCAAACCCCACCCTGCCCTCGGTTTTATTTTCTTGTCTGCCCTGCTCTCTTTCCATGCCTGCTTCACAGCATGGGTGAATGGATACAAAATACTAAAAGTTAAAGAGAAAAGGAGAGATTTGGAGCTTCCTCCCCCCCTACAACTCTTGCCAATGAAGTCTGGAACAAATTTACCTCTTGAAAGTTTTGAAGGGCCTTTACATAATACAAGCAACTACTCAGCAGTCAAATGCAAACATTTAATATGCCAAGTTTTTCTTTGACTCAGGCTTCAGATTATTTATACAAGTGTCATTCTGTCCCAGTTCCCCAAAATTGTGGGAATAGGTCAAGGCGATCTGGACATTCTTCTCTTGGTTGACACAGATACCCTGACAGCAAGGTAGCTTTGTTCCTAACAACTTCTCATCAATGACTCACTGTGCTGCTGCCCCGAGGCTAAATTTCAGCAGGGGCTGTCTTTTCCATCAAATATAGCAGGCAAGCAGGCCCTTTCTCCCCCTGCCCCTTTCCATGAGGTGCCTAAGAAATGGGTGCAACCAGCATCTTCCAAGATGGAACAGGTTCTTTCTGCTTACGACTTTACACCAAAAGTATTTTTAGAAGAGAACATCATGCTTCCCACTAAGCTTTAGAATGTAAGTCTTGAGCTCAGAACTTCTTTGACAGCTTGCTTGATTTGCTTTTTGAAGAAAGACCTTAAAAAGAGGGGTGAGGAGTGGGAAACACTGTGTAGTAGGCGATAGGCTGCTTGATGTTTACTAAGCCCATTCTGGTTCCCATCCTCCCCATATTTCCTCCTCCAAGCACTTATATTTGCCTAGTTGATTTTTGGAGTTCTGAATTAATTGCCCAAATGTAAGAAGATACAGTAATAATTCTCAGATCAGGGGACGGGGACCCAAAAGATGAAAGGGGAGAAATTATTCATTTCTCTTGGAAGAAAGACACCACACAAAATAATATACAGTGTGATCCAATGCAATACACATATCCTGTGAAGAAAGTCTCACCAAATCCACTGATAGTCCTTCCAATGGATATCTGAGAATGGGTACAGCTTGAATAACAAGACATTGGGGCCTGCACACCGGTCTGCTTGTAGTACTAAATTTCCAGTAGAATACATACTAGCATTATTTAACCAGTGTTTGCAATCTTGGCAACTTTAAGCATGCTTGCTGGTGAATTATAGGAGCCGAAGTCCAGTCATCTTAAAATTGCTAAGGCTCGGAAACATGGATCTACCCATTAAAAGACTATTGAAAGAGATGTACTTTGACCACTTTCCTAAAGTGGGGAGCCAAATGCATTTTAAGGGTATGTGTTTCTAAACTAGGAGTAAAGCAGGAAAAGGCTTTCCCCCTTAAGTGCCAAAAAATGAGCCTTTAATGGTGGGGGCATATCCAAAAGGATGTTTCTCTACCAGACAACTTTGAAACAGGAAAGGCAGTTCTTTAAATGGGCCCTACGCTGAAGCCTTTAAAAGCCCATTTCAATAAATTAGATGATTCCTAATAAACATCTTGTACCCAGTGTGGAGTCTTTCAGTTTAAAGCATACGGTGATCCCTGTATGTTGACCACCTCACAACCCAGCTGCTGTATTTTAACGATTTTCAGACCCCTTTCAAATATAATCCCCACACTGATACTCAACACTGTAACAAGAGGATGTAACCAAGGTGCAGATAATTGTTGCTAAATCTAATTCATGAAGGAACATGGCTGGTGCACTAAAAAGAATTCTGCTACAGCTCTCGTAACCGTGTCCATCTTTTTCATATCCATTGACAGCTGAGGATTTGGAGGAGCAATTCCAGGCAGACTGTCTGCTCTTCCGGGAGACAGCCATTTCATCCCAAGGGGCTGAGCCTCAGATCCTGAGTCCAGTTTCCAATTTACCAAAAGCATTTCCATTTGGGTGGATTTGATTTCAGCTTGTTCTCCTTCATCCAACTTATTGTTAAGTTCATTTAATATTCAACTAATATTCATTTGCTTCTTTCAATGGGATGGTTAGGAACATGGCCCATTTCAAAACTTCAGCTGATTGCCCTTAAAGGCTTCATGTAGATACAGGTAGTCCTTGATGTGTGACCACAACCAAGGCCAAAAATGTATGTTGCTAACTGAGACATTTGTTAAGTGGGTTTTGCCCCATTTTACAACTTTTCTTGTCATGGTTGTTAAGTGAATCATTGCAGCTATTAAGTTAGTAACGCAGTTGTTAATAGAATAGAATAGAATAGAATTATTTATTGGCCAAGTGTGATTGGACACACAAGGAATTTGTCTTGGTGGTGCAAATTCTCTCAGTATATATAAAAGAAAAGATACATTTGTCAAGAGTCGAGAATCATAAGATACAACACTTAATAATAGTCATAGGGTACAATAAACAATCAAATCATACTAGGAAACAGTCAATATAGATTGTAAGGATACAAGCGACAAAGTTACAGTCATACGGTCACAAGTGGGAGGGGATGGGTGATGAGTGATGAGAAGATTAACAATAATAGTAGTACAGACTTTGTAAATAGTTGAACAGTGTTGAGGAAATTATTTGTTTAGCAGAGTGATGGCATTTGGAAAAAAACTATCCTTGTGTCTAGTTGTTCTGGTGTGCAGTGCTCTATAGCGTCATTTTGAGGGAAGGAGTTGAAACAGTTTATGTCTGGGATGTGAAGGGTCTGTAAATATTTTCACAGCCCTCTTTTTGACTCGTGCAGTATACAGGTCCTTGATTGAAGGCAGGTTGGTAGTAATTGTTTTTTCTGCAGTCTGTGTCTGTCCTGTTGGGTTGCAGAACCAAACCAGAGAGTGATAGAGGTGCAGATAACAGACTCAATAATTCCTCTGTAGAACTGTATCAGCAGCTCCCTGGGCAGTTTGAGCTTTCTGAATTGGTGCAGAAAGAACATTCTTCGTTGTGCTTTTTTGATGATGTTTTTGATGTTAGGTGTCCATTTTAGGTCATGTGATATAGTAGAACCTAATGAATCTGACTTCCCCATGATTGCTTGTCAGAAGGTTGCAAAATGTGAGCACCTGACCTTGGGACATGGCTATCGTCATAAATATGAATCAACTTCTCAGCATCTAAATTTTGTTTATGATCCTGGAGATAATGCAATGATCGTAACTGTGAAAAACAATCATAAGTCAGTTTAGTGTTGTTGTATCATTGAGCAGTCACTAAACAAACTGTTTTAAGTCAAGGACTATCTGTATTGAAGTGCATGGAAGACAAGATAGAAGTCTGTGGTACAGTCTAAATCTAAGATATAATCTAAATGCATCCTCAGCTAAGAAGCTACCAATTTCTTGCTTCGAAAGGCATTGGTGTGTAAATGTATAGATCAACTGAATCAAGGGAATATTTTTGTTTGTTTGTTGCTTTACTTAGCAAAGTTATTTATAAGCAGATCAGATAGGCCAAACAGGTGCCCAAGATCATGTGCTGTGGGGCTAGTTGCTAAGACTGGTCCTTGGTATCCAATTTCTGGATATGCCAATAAGCTGCAAATATTTGACTGCACAGAGATATGTCAGTTGATTGGGGGAAAGAATGATTAGGTCATAATTACAGTATAAAGATTATCATGTTGCTAAAATGCATTCATTTACCTCAGATCAAGGTTACTGTGTCATGTTATCCCAGCCATTTCTTTGTCCTGGTTATGTGCATTTTATTTCAAAAAGATCCTCTAAAATTTTACTCAAAGTTTTAGACTGTGGTTCAAAAAAGAAGTTAAATAACCCTGCCTCAGGGCATACAAATAAAAGGAAGGAAGGGGGGAAGGAAGGAAGGAAGGAAGGAAGGAAGGAAGGAAGGAAGGAAGGAAGGAAGGAAGGAAGGAAATTGTTCATGTTTCTGAATCTCCATGTACTAGGTGGAAAACCATAAATATGCTTGGTAAAATCTGAAAAAAATGGAGATAGAGCCAAGTAGACACAAATTTCTCTTTCTTATGCTTAATATATATATGGAGGGACAGTATCAAAGAGGTTGTGATAGCCTTCGTATAATATCCTCCTCACTTTCCTCCTATAATGACAGATATTTTGCAAAAGTCTATTTATTTTATTGTTTATTTTCATCTGTTCAATCGTGTCCAATTCTAGGGGGTCCCTGGGTTTTCTTGGAAAAGTCTTTTTTAGAAGTGGTTTGCCATTGCCTCAATGTTAGAGCTGAGAGAAAGTGGCTGGCCCATGATCACCTAACTGGCTTAGTGCACAATAAAAGGATTAGAAATTGCTAATTTCTAGCCTTATGTCTTGACTATCAGGATAAACTGGCTCTCATGCAACTACTCATTGAGTAGTTCGGAGAACCGGCAAATACCACCCCTGACTGGAGATTTTACAGTATCCTTCCCCTGCCACGCCTACCAAGCCATGGCCACAGAACCGGTAGTACAAATATTTGAATCCCACCACTATCCCTGAAGTACTGTAGATTAACACTGTTAACCATAACAGAATGAAATGGGATTACTTTGTTTCATAAAAAATAAATGTACATTAAACATCTTATAAACTTAATGCTTAACCCTATTTGTTTTAATTGAATTTGAATGTACATTACATTAAATTTAGTTTTTGTGCTGACTCATTGTTTAGATAAAACCACGGGACATCACTTGAAAACCAATGCTTTAGAAGCAAGCAGTTTTAAGCAAATCATGGACCCTTCTTATAAGAAAACTTAATCCTTTAATAGTGAAATCTTGTACATGTTCATTTGACTAGCATGGGAGCTTACTTCCCAGTAAACAGGATGTCACATACTGAACAATTTAATTATAAAAAAGTAATCCCATTTCATTCTGTCCTTGGGTATTTAAGCAAGCCATTTAACGTGGAAAGGTAGTGTTGGAAGTTAAAACCCACCCCTCTCCTAGAAAAATGAAATGTTTTAGGATAAATTAAAAAGACAGAATATTTCCCCTAAAAGAGAAATAGAAACTCAGAGAGGCAGAAACTCAGCCCTCCCACCTTTTTAAATGGCCTATTAAGGCCTGAAGCAGTCTATTCTACATAACAAAGATCTATCTCCTTCAGGAGATAGATAATGGGAATTGCCCAAAGCATCAAAAACCCAGCAAGAGTCAACCAAGCCTGAGACTCAAAAGACAATCTACAAAGTTACACCTGCATGGCTCCATGGGAGTCTGACAACACAAACTCAGATTCAAAGCCCTCAATATTCCAACAATAGTCAAGCACAAATCCCAAAGTCTTCATGGATATATCATTTATATCCATTTATAGTTATCTAAAAGCCCAAAACTTTCAGCTTTTGACATGGAAAAATGCTTAATTGTGTAAACACTAATGCATAGTGTTTAGTTAAACAATAAACTTATTTTAATGAGATTCTGTGATTGTCATTAAAATGAAGATTGGATATCTGTACAGGGTCCCTCTGTTAGAAACAACTGGCTAGAATAAACAAATTCTTCATTCATAGTATTTGTATTGGAGCCATTTCTCAAATGACAGTGTTTATGTGTACTTTCCTGAGTGCATGATTTCCCATCAGTTAAAAAGAAAAACACCCAGTTCTAATATTGTAGTTTCTGCTTTCTACAGTAGTGCATCAGGTGATACCATTATGAACCAAACTGCTGTATCACCAAACTGTATTCTATCTGTTCTTCTTGCATATCTTGAGGACTTAATGGCTTCTCCTATTGCAAACCTCTTAGCAGGGAGATAAAGGAAATAAAGCAATTTCCATCAGGGAAATGAGCTGTAACAAAGGGTAGAATTGAGATCTAGTCTACAAGAACATTCTACAGGACAGCTATACTGAGCCACTTTATTGAGCTATAACCTTCTCTTTCAGATATGGTCTCAACCTGTTGAGGAAGCTTTACTTCTGGAAATTCTGCATCAAGCAAAGGGATGGATTAGATGGCCTTATTCTCAACAATACAAGGAGTGAAGCATTCTTTAGTGGTTTGGAAAATATGATAGCTGGGGTGTATTTTGCATGGAAAACTATACCACATGAAAAGTAGCAACTATCCCCTCCTCTGAATTCTATTCAACAGAAAAAAAAATCTTACTTTCTTCACCTGGGAAGGAATTTCTGATTTGAGACCCCATACAATTTATTTGCATTCATCAAAATCCTCCAACTTGGTGCATAGTTCATCTTTAAGGAAAAGATTATAATCAATTGGAAGAGAACCTGCCTAGTCATCTGAATCAACTACCCATTTTAAAACAATATCCTTTAAAGACAAATATGACAGTTGGGAAAAAAACAGAAGAAGAGCTAGAAAAGAAAGCTATAGTTTCTATTCTCCATTCAGCACAGATGTTATTTCCAAGCTGAAAACAGAACAAAACAAAACAGCAACAAGACATACATAATTTTCACAAGAAGGTTTTAAATTGACAACCCAACGTTGTTGACAACTGAGGAATTTTGTGATCTCCAAGATGGTCTGAAAACCTTCCCAGAGAAATGTGTGATTCCATCAGATAGTTTTTGATCAATGACAAGAACACTCACCACACCTTGCACATGTAGAAGTGGAGTGAAAGGGCCCTACGCCTATACCAGCACGTAGAGACTACAGTTTCCACTCAGGCAAGGTCTTTTTTGTAGACATTGTCTACACCAGGCTTGTCCAACCTGCAGCCCAAGGGCCGCATGCGGCCCAGGTCACCTTGTAATGCGGCCCAGTGCCCACCCCAACCTTTGTGCCAGAACCAGTGAGGAGGAGGAGGAGAAGCAGGCGCGAGGCAGGGCGAGGCGAGCGCCAGGCCAAGGAGCAACAGAAAAAGCAGGCGCCGTCAGAGCGCCACCTCCTGCTGTTGCCACCACCGCCATCGCCGCCACTTCTGCCCCCGCCGCTTCTGCCCCCGCTGCCACTTCTGCCCCTGCCGTCGCTGCCGCTTCTGCCCCCGCCGCCTCCACTTCTGCCCCCGCCACCACTGCTGCTTCTGCCCCCGCCGCCACTGCCCCCGCCGCTGCTTCTGCCACCGCCGCAGCTGCTGCTTCTGCCTTCCAGTCCTGCCTCATCCAGCCGGGCCATTTGCAGGAGGAGAGGTAGGCGCGAGGCAGGCGAGCTTTCTTCCCCCACCCCCGCAAAATTTGGCCGGAAAATAAACCATGATAAAAAAACCGTGATAAAAAAACTGTGATAAAAAATAAATAATTTTTAATAAATAATTAATAATAAAAACATCTCACTAACTTCATTTCCAAATAAATTTAATATGTTAACTATGTTTTCTATGGTTTTTTTGGATGATCAGGTATTGTTACTGTTATTTTATTTTATGTGCGGCCCAAACCAAATTTTCATCTTCTAATGTGGCCCAGGGAAGGTGAAAGGTTGGACACCCCTGGTCTACACAGAAACCGGATTTTGTACAGAGTCCAAATTAGTGTGAGAAATCTACAGCCCTTTCAAGGATATTTTTAGTCTTCTAGTAGGACAAGTGAACCCCACTAATGAGACATGCTATCTAGGGATAGAATTCAAACAGAATTAAATATCACCCTGTCCCATTTTCCCCTTTTCTATGCAGCCATGTTCTCGAGCACAAGAGACAGAGTCAACAGCACAACAACTAGAAATGGCACACTTCTTAAAAGCTTTGGGAAACAGATTCCATCATACCATATGCTGACTGGGTGTACTCTCCACGAGAGTTGCTGCATGTTTCAGCTAGCAGCCTCAACTTTGGACTAATAAGTATGCATTAACAAATAAAGTGCTGCAGAAATGAATGGCAAATGTGAACAGCACAGCAGGAAGCTACACTGCTGGCAGGCTGAAAATGGTTTTGCAGATGCAATTGTTGGTGGATGACCAAGAAGTTTTTGGTCTGAAATATGAGCTGTAAAAAGCAGAAGCTTCACAAGGGATGTGAACTAGGGGAACAAAAACACAGCATAGTTTCTGTAAATGCTGAGAGGTGAGGAGAAGGAAGAGGCTGTGTGGAAGTTCAGATACTGAATATATTGCAGTTAGCTCTGAAATATATTCTTAAGCTGCATTCCCCTTAATTGCTTGTATGTCATGTATTTTGTAGGTAGTCCTCAACTTACAACTGATTGCTTAGTGACTATTCAATGTTACAGCCAACCTGAAAAAGGGGACTTAGTTTGAACTGGATTTGAAGTTCCAACAAGTATGTCTCTTCTGTGGTCAGGTCATTTGGCCATATTTTGGCCATTCAGCAACATGGCTGCATTTACAGCCATTTACAACATCCCATGATCATATGACCACATTTTACAGTGGTTAGGATGAAAATTAGCACTTACCTCCAGTTTTCGGAAAAAATTATAGCAAGCCATTAGTTTGCCTAATGACCATGGCATTCATTTAATGACTATGGATTCATTTAACACATGGTGGTTTGCTTAATGTCCCCTACAAAAAATGTAAAATCTGGTAGGTGACAGTTTTACAACTGCCATGACATACAGTATAACCGAAACAGGTAGGTTCTTATGATAGTTGTATGCTGAGGTCTATTTGTAATTTGAAAAAATGCTTTGAAGGCATTATACAAATGTTAAATAAATAAAAAAATACCCCTCAATATCTCATCTCTTTGTCTTTTAATAAAAGAAAATGCCTTACTTTTTCTTGGTGAGCTAAGGACTTGCTGAATAGCAAAACAAACATAAAGTGGTCAGATAAAGTTTGTTTGGATTATTCATTTTTGCAGATGTTTATAGCTAATACAGAATGGAAATTTATTTGTTTGTTTGTATTCTGCCTTCATTATTTTTACAAACAACCTAAGATAGCAAACATATCCAATGTATCTGCCTCTTCGTATTTTCCCCACAGCAACAATCCTGCAAGGTGGGTTGGACTTGAGAGAGTGATGACCCAAAGCCATCCATCTGGTTTTCATGGCTAAGACAGGATTTAAACTCATGGTCTCCTGCTTTCCAGCCTATGCCTTAGCCACTAGACAAACTGTCCCTCAAATGCCTTGTACCATCACATCACTAATAGCTCAAAAGCAGGTAACAGTTCTGCAGCTTCTGAGGGTCATTATACTCTCCCATGATAGTGAGGTAGCAATATCACTAAAGAGAATGAAACAAATATTTTCCGGAGAACATTTTGATATGTTTTTCCTTTGGTTTTGAAGTAAAAGTTGAGGCAGAAGTTCAGTTTTATTTTTAACAACAGAATCTTTATGTTCTTTTTTGATTCTTGCTTCTGAAAAAATAAAAGAGAAAAATCATGCCAATTCTTTCAGCCTTTGCTGACTCAGTGGTGTTGATGGAGAAGGCACATCTGAGGAGTATCAGAAAGGCCTGGGGAATGCATAAACCCATAAACTGTCCGCTTCTGCTTTCCTTAATTGGCTGTGGCTTGCCAAATTTTCCATTTTTCCCATTTTTTTTCAGGGTATGCCAGAGGCTGGATCCTGAATTCTTCATTAGAGATGTGTTAAGCTATCTCTCTTGCTTGTTTGTCCCTTCTCATTCAGCTGGTGAAAGTGTATTTGCTTCTTGTTGTAGAAAATTCAGAAATACTGAGCAGCACACTGGGGGAGAACCAAACTTTATTGATGATTTGAATGCCTGTTTAAAAGAAAGAGGGATCCCAAACAATGGGAAAGGATAGGGTTTTTTTTAAAGTAATAGGAAATTGTAGGGATTTGATTTGCTGGCCAATTTTGGGAAAGCTGGGCAGGTCCACACTTGGGGTTATTTTGATTGTTAGTCCAAACAGCCATTTCAGGAGCATCAGCAGAGCTGGGAAAGCCCATTGTTAAGGAGTTGAAATGTTGAGGTCATCAGCCTGGTTGGGGTTATGGCTTTTTACGTTGGAATTCTTTGTTAAGATTCCCCTTGGGCTATGCTGTTCTGTGTGCTAGGGAGGAGATTTCTAGTCTCTGGTTTAGAAAATACAGCGGGGATTTTGTCTGAGGACAGCTTCAGTTTGAGTTTGATAGGATTAGATGAAGAGAAGAGATGGGTTTGATCTTAATCATGTCCAAAAGATAAGGAGGAAAAATGTGTTTGTTAGGTCTGTTTTCTCCAGCATAGTTCCAGAATTTCCTCCAACCAGGAGAACAAGTTTGGACATTCTCACGTGGTGCTCTTGTTGTTTCTTTTTGAAGAGGTGGACAGTGGTGTGAAATGTCCTGTTGTTCATTATACATCTAATGTTCAAGTGGTCTGAAGTTTCTCTAGGACGACACTTCAATTAAAGGAAAACATTAGGAACCTGGATACTCTCATTCTCAGTCAACTCTGCCACAAATTGTTGTTGTAGGAGTAAAATAGAAGACATCATGTAAATTGCATTGAGCTCCTGAGACAATATGAGATATAAATCAAACTAATAATAAAATTATATTAACTCCCTCCTATTTGGGTTTTTTCACTCTGGGAAGTGTGACAGGCAGAGACACTTTGGGATAATGGAAACTCCAATAAATCCATGGCACTACTTCAGCAAAACATCCCAAAGGTGCTTTTTCAAGAGGCAACTGGACTACCGTTTTTTGCTTGAAGACATGTCACTTCTCATCCAAGAACTGAAGGAGCTTCTTGGATGAGAAGTGAAACATCTTCAAGCAAAAACAAGTAGCTTTGGGACAATCATGACCTGGATAACTGAGAACCTCCACTGATACTTCAGCAAAATATTAAAATAGAAAATAAGATGCATTGTAGACAATAAGAACAACATACAGAATCCCACAGATTTAAAAATAGAAAATTCTTTAACTGAGGAAGAAAACTTTTGAAATGTATCTTTTTACAGTTCTAGTCTCAGCAAATTGTTTTTACTGATACTTGATATGGATTCAGCACCCTTTTAAAGAAGATGTTCACCTACTTTTAGGCTTGCTTAAAATGAATGTGACCGAAAAGGAAGAATAGTGATCTAGGTATAGCTCATCAATAGTGACAGCTAGCTGAGTAAGTATCCACAAAAAAGGCTTAATTTTTCTCTTTTTTTCTGTTCAAATTATAGCAGTTCTTTACAATATTTTTGGAAACCATTCGTATCGTTTCATATCTAAAAATAACATATTATGAAACCATTTTTGCATCAGTTTATAGAGATTAGTTTGTCTTTCTGGCAGATTCTATTGTCACACGGTAACACCATGAATACTGAAAAAAACATATTGAATCCAAGATTCGTTAACAATACTTACAAATTACCGTAGCATAATTTCAAACCTGCTGGGTTTCATCTGGTTCTGATCAGTGGTAGTGCTGAGCATCAATGACATATTAATGACACATCACTCTAACCCTTCTGATAACCATGCCCAATAAGGTTCATATAGCATTAATTGAGGGTTGAGTGGCAGGGAAAAAGAGCAGGTAGAACTTGGCTAGTTGCCACAGTATAATTCTCAGGAAGTTGAACAATATACTGGTAGATATTGTAGACAAGAAACATCAAATAATCCAAGCAATCGAACATCAGTCCCATAAATAATAAAATAAACCATGCAATCAAATATCAGTTCCATAAATTACTTATCTAAAAAATAGCTGCAAAATTTATCACATTTTATTTATTCATTTATTCATTCATTCATTTTTGAATAGCAAATATGTGTTGAGGGGGAGTTTATCATTCCCTTATCTTTGGTTTAATGCAGTGGAGAGAAACAAGCGTGAGACATAAAATCCCTTTTTACAGCCCTGAAAGCCCCAAATGGCAAGGCTTATTCAACACACTCACTATTACTGTGGTCTTCTACCATTGAGCTTCAACAATTTGCCCTCTGGCTTGAAACTTCTGGCGTTTGAAGTCCACACATCTTAAATGTGTTGAGGTTGAGAAACACTGCCTTAGACATCTTCAAGAAATAGGAAGCGAGCAGGGGTGGGCTTCAAAAATTTTAGCAATGGGTTCTCTGCCTGGTTGCTGGGTAGACGTGACCATGGAGGGCCTGACCTAGTTGGCCTCCTGCACCATGGCAAGGCGGGGGTAGTGTTTTTGCCCTCCCTGGGCTCCGGAGTCTTTCTTCTAGCCAAAAATGGCTTCCCTGGGCTCTGGAGGCTGTCTGGAAGCTAGAAACAGGCCTGTTTCTGGCCTTCCCAAACTTCCAGGAGGCCAGTTTTTTTTTTTTGCCCTCCCTGAGCCTTCCTGCGTGCCCTGCACTTACCTGCACCCAAAATGGGCTGTGTGAGACTCCTGGGAGGGGTGGTGAGGGGTGGGAGGGACCAGCCAGGAGTGAGATTTGGGTGTTCTCTGAATTATGCAGAATCTTAGCTAGAGAATCTCCCGAACCCCTGCGAACCCCCAGCAGCTCTGAATGCGAGAATTTCATCTAGAAGGGCTTGGTACAAGGAAGAAATATAGTAGAAGGGAAGCAAATGAGCTGTCTTCCACTTTGGTTATTTCAAATTGGATGGGATTTTTTCCCCCAGGCCTTCATATTGGGAGATCACATCCTATGATATCTTTCAACCATCATTTCAGGAGGTGAATCTTTTGCAGGATTTTTTTTGTCTGAAAATGAAGATTTGAAGTGACAGGTTGGATTCAACCAGCATGAGCTCGGATGATGTTGATTAGTATGGATTCACACACAGCACACATTAAAAAAAAAGGTCAGGGTTTTGATTGTGTAGATACAGCTGCAATTTTTCAACCAGACATCCTGAGTGATTCTGAGAATTATGAATCCAGTCACTGTGCTTAATTCATTGCATTGTGGAAGCCCAGGTTAATTTGGTCTGCCCAGCCACATCCTTCTTTCATGATCACACAACAGTAAACTCCCACAATATGGCAGTTTTTATTACCTCTTTTGATTTAGTCTCAGCAACAACACTCTAGATGAGTCCACTGGGCAAGCCAAGACAGCTTATATTCACACCAGCAAGATTTTCCTGGGCTTTTTAAGCATGATAGTCATGACAGGCAAACAAGTATAACAGGCATTAGCAGAGAGAAATGGATCAGGCCATTAAAACCCCAAATTGCAGGTGTGTAGGCTATAATTTAATCAGGCTAGAGGCAGAAATAATGCATATGCATGTCTCTCTATTTCAGAACTGTTGTGACAGCTCTTTGCTAATACACTATCTCCTTTCAGTTTTGCTGCCTGCATGGTGTTCAGCAGACTATTTATAGCTGGTAAACAATACAACCTATGCAATCTGCTCAGGAACAATAATAGCAAAAAGTGGCTGAACTGGACTAATTGTGACATCATTTTATTTTTCTTGTTAGGTTTCTTTTTAAAGTTTCTCTCCATCCAGGACCCAGCTTGCTTCTTTATAGATAAGACACAGCAGGAGAAACCAAGTAAGTGGTTTTGGTTTGATAATGGTATTAAATTGGAAAACTGGAAAACCATTTTGAAAGAAATATCCTTGTGGGTTCAGTTCCAAGTGGGGAAAAAGACACTGGAAACATGGAGGCTATTTGGAAAGATGGTTTAATGGTGGACAGCAGGACCACATGGCTTGGAGCTCCAAAGTGAAAAAGAAAGGATGATCATATACTTCAAAGTGAGAAGGTCAAGAAGGGAAGACGAAGATGCTGAGAGACCCTTATATAACCTCTGTTGGGCCCCATCTTAGTGTTTCCTGTTCCTGTGTAAGAAATATATCCCATTGGCTGTCATACTCCCAGGGGCGGGGGTCTTAGCTAACTTTGTAGGCTTTGTCTGGACCACATGGCTTCACCTGAGTGCTGGCTGATACAATCTTCTCAGGCCAGGTGGTGAGATGGGTAGACTCTTTATTATGTAGAATACTCTGGCCTAGGCCTTAATGGCCCATTAGCAAAGGTGGTGGTGGTGGGAGGGCTGAGTTTCTGCTTCTCTGAGTTTCTACTTTACTCTTTTTAGGGGAAATATTCTGCCTTTTTAATATTTCCCAGGATATTTCATTTTTCTAGGAGAGGGGTGGGTGCTAACTTCTTACACCATCCATGAGTTTCTTTCTCTGTCACAGACTGATTCAGAATCGGCAAATAACTCTCCTAATCACTTTAAACTCTACATACCTAGATATGCAGCTGCAGGCTTGGTTCTGCAATTGCCTCTCTTCCTGTAATCACAATGGCATCATCCCCGCCCAAAAAGAGAGTGAAGTTGTATGCAACCATTATACCACTCTGGTTCTCAACCATTTTCAAATAACTGCAACCATGGTTACATGTTTCTGCGAGAGAGAAAAAAAAAAGTAACAGACTGAAAAAAGGCCTTCATGCAGGCATCAAGATCCTGAGATTCTATAAATGGCAAGGAGAAATACTGGCCAAGGCATCCAGATTAGCAAACATTCTAGAAGAAAAGAAAAGTCAGTCCGGCCTTCCATTGTTCCAAAGCATCTCTGAAGACTAATTGTCACTACTGATGCAACTAATTCTCCAGCTAGCTGTATTCAGGTGACGTCTACCCAGCCATGTATTTCTGTGCAAAACCCCAGAACATTGGACTAAGTAATATACAGAATTGGAAACAACCAGCAGTCATGAGTTGCAAGCAGCAAAACATTCTGGTTATTCTGCAACCTTGGGAAACCAGCTCCCACCAGCTCCCACACCTCTGGGTGGAACAGGCATTCAAATGCTTTCCCCCTATGTTTTGTTATTTTATTGCAGATACCAAAGCTCATGTTTTATATTCATTCTGCAGGTGGTAGCAGGCTGCTGAAAATATTTGCAATTTACACTTGGGGAAGACAAAGACTAGACAAAACAAGTTAGTTTTATTTTGCATTGAGAATGACTGTCAAATCAGTCTCTGGCTTATATCTGGCAGGGCTGCTGTGTGTTTAAGAGCAATGTGACAAACAGGATTTTAGAGCTGAAGTTTTTTTTCTGAATGGAATTGAAGAGATGAGCAAAGCTACTCTTGGCTGAATTTTCCACAATTACACTGCCTGGAAGGAGCTTTCTTTAAAAAAAACGTCCTATCTGGAAAACAGGACCAAAGAGCAATGAAAAATGAATTACTGTGGTGTCCCTGAGAATTAGGAACTGTTCTGAGGTCTGAGGCTGAAAAATACTCAGCACAGTTGGAAAAGTTAATCTTGCATATCACCACACTGGGTCAACAATTATTTTTTTCTTGTGATATCCTCACTACAATATCCTTAAAAGAACTTGATTTGCAGCTATAAGGAGTTTCAGTAAAAATATGAAAAGAACTGGCTGTTGATTTGGATAAGTTCAATTTGTGCTTAAAGGAGTCTTTTGTAGGAACCAGGAGCAATTGTGTGCCAATCAGTAAATGGCCCAAATCTTGTGGAATCCTTGGTGCTCTCTGAGCTTGGCTATTTGCTTGTAGCTAGATAATGCTACTCATTATCTGAGTAGCAATAGCACATAGAGTTATATACCGCTTTACAACCCTCTCTATGCACTTTACAGAGTCAGCATATTGCTCCAAACAATTTGGGTCCTCATTTTACCCACCTTGGAAGGATAGAAGGCTGAGTCAATCTTGATGAGATTTGAACTGCCAAATTGCAGTCAGCCATCAGTCAACAGAAATAGCCTGCAGTACTGCACTCTAACCACTGTGCCACTGTGGCACACTGAGGATGAGTAGGTAACATCATCTGGGCAAATTGCAAAATCTGGTGAAAAAATATTGAATTGTGATGAGTTTTCTCACAAGGGGTCAAATAAAGGGAGTTCTGTTTGGTTTAATTTTTAAATTTTTATTTCACTTTGGAAATTTGCAGATAATTTGCAGTGGAAATTCAGATTCCTTATGGACTAAAGGCACACAGGCATCTGGGAAAAGATGACACAAATTATGTTATCTGCATCTGATGCATCTACATTTCCCTCCTCCAAAGATCTCTTTGTGTAGGTATTATGCTGCTCAATCCCACATCACAGAAAGAGGACCTGGGGCATTATTCTGTCTTGCTGATCATCTACAACTTGAGCAGCATCTAGACATGCTGTTCTATTTCAGTTTCAGAATAGAGCTGGAAGGAACCTTGGAGGTCTTCTAGTCTAGCCCCCTGCTCAACCAGGAGAGCCTATGCCATCTCAGACAAGTGACTGTCCAGTCTCTTCTTAAAAACCTCCCGTGATGGAGCGCCCATGATTTCTAAAGGGAAGCTGTTCCACTGGTTAATTGTGCTCACTGATTGGAAGTTTCTCCTTAATTCCATGTTGCTTCTCTCTTTGATTAGTTTCCATCCATTCATTCTTGTCTTGCCTTCTGACGCTTTCGAAAATAAATTGATACCCTCTTCTTTGTGCTGGCCCCTCAAATACTGGGTATACTTCTTCTATATTTACTTCTTCCAGAGTATACCTTTCAGTTAAATCTATTGTAAGGACAGACCTATAATGAATTCTGCTGCTTCAGAAAGAAAGAAAATGCAGCATGACCTAATAGACAAGAATAGCAAAACATCTGCAAAACTTTGAGAACCAGAATCTTAACATTTCGCAATAGTTGAGCTTAGATCAATGGAGATATTTATGAAGACTGGGGCTGGACCTAGATGGCTACTGACAGGAAAAATAAATTAGCAGTCTGCCATCTCACATGAAATCCATACAAGATGGCCAAATGTTTGCCTCGCTTTCCTTTTTTCTATGGAGCTAATAAAAATACCATGTTTATGTCCTCAGAACGAAAAACAGAAGCAGAAGCAACAAAAAACACACTGTTGAATATTTTTACACAATTCATCGATCTAAGGATGTGTGCTGTTAGTATGGACTTTGCAAAGTTTAAAGGAAAAGGAGGGTAGGGTGGGGGGAAGAATGTTTTAAATAGACACAAGCTGTGTATAGCATGACCTGTATCAGGCAGCATAGGAGGAAGTGGTGGGCACCCACTGATTGAACATACACACAACTTTTTGTGAGTTTCCTCTCCACAGGCAAAACTGTTGGCATGGCATCTGTATGCTGTGAAGCAGATGTCATTGATTTCCTTCAGAACCCAGTAGCTCTTTTCTTTAGGAGATTCTTTTTCTTCCTCTGTGAAAGTCCCTTCTTTATATGATAAGAAGTATTTGTGCAATGCTGTGTATCCTATCACCTCCCACATTAAAGCCCTGATAGTGCTATTGCAGCTTGCTAATGTTTGCTTCCTCATAACATTTCTCAGCATCCTATAACTAGGAAAACCAGATCTCCCCGGTCTTTCACAAAAAGGAAGCTGACAGACTTCCCAACACAATTTAAAAGTTTCTCTCACTGCCAGAGCTTCACATCAGAAGTCTAACACGCACTACAGCATGACTGTAAGAACCAGTTTTTGGGGGGGTCTTACACAAGCGAGCATTTAGATGAGGGGAAAAAAAACCCCAGTCAATAAAGGATTTACCCTATTTGTTCACTTTGTTCCTATTATTTGTAATTCATCTAGTCTGAAAGAACAAATGGTGTCCTTGATGAAGAAATTGTTGGTTTTGCTGGGAAATCGAGTATACAAGCTTACTTCAATAATGGATATGCACTAAAACACAGAGTATCCAAAACTGGGTGTCATGTCAGAGTGTTCGGACAAAATATCCATTTTTTTGTTGGTTACTTCTCTGGGATATCTTGAAAAGGCCCCTCTACTTCCCGATTCTGGTGACACCATGTCACAGAATTGCTGGATAATTCTGCTAATTGCTCACTACCAGAAGTTTACCATTTTGAGTCTCACTGGCTCAAGATTTTGATTCAGCTTTCCATCTTTCTGAGGTCGGTAAAAATGAGGACCCAGATTGTTGGGGGCAATATGCGGACTCTGTAAACTGTTTAGAGAGGGCTGTAAAACTGAGCGGTACATAAATCTAAATGCTATTGCTATTTATGGAGATATCCGATTCTAGGTACTAATTCAGCTAGACACTATAAAGTCTCCAAAACCATCACCCATTAGTTACCATTTCCTGAGATTCCCTCTCTTTTTTCTGTCAAGTATGCAGAGCTGAAGAGAGTGATTTTCTCTAGTTCAGAATGTAGGGAGGTTTCCTAAATAGATTCCTAGAACATAAATCACTGCCATAAGGCTGACAGAACAAGTTGCTTCTCTGCAACTAGAAGAGATTGTATTATTTTACTGGAAAAATAATACAGTATTACAGTTGGAGAAGCCTCTCTGATTACTCCCCACAACATATTGATAAATTGTTTTGATCAGAAAGAGTCTAGGAGCACATTTTTTGACTAACCCATTTCTTTTAAAAGCATACATTTTCATGAAGTGCAGTCATCAGAAGGTAAAGGAGCAGTTCAGTGACACTCTGAATGGGCTTAATAAAGTACTTAGCTTAGTAAAAGGAAAAAAGGGGGAATAAGAGTATGTTGAAATCTGATTTGACTCAAAGGCATTTAGCTTTGCATAAACTTTAGGGTTCCACCATTTTCCTTACATTATTATGCTGAACTTTAATACTCTGTCAAAAAGTGGTTTTTCTTTGAGATAGACAAAATATAAAAATCAATGTTACTTAATATTATTTTGCATCTTTGAAAATTTGCCATCTACTTTTGATTCGTTAACAATATTTATAGGTATTCCTCAATTTATGACCATAATGGAGCCTGAGATTTTAGTCATAGATCATTGTGGTCATAAGTTGAGGCACCATGTGACCAGACCCGAATATACAACAGTTTTTATTATGGTCATTAAATGAAACACATCTGAATATCTTTTCCAGGGCTTTCTTTGCTATTCTATCAAAGTCTAGTTTGAAATATATTCCTTGATTCCTTTATTGCTGAGTCAGTCCTAAAGAAAAGAAGCTGTGTACCTCTTCAATGTCTTCCATGCCAGTTCTAAGGCTAATTTCTATCCATTGCCATTAGTACAGTCTTCGTTATATTTCACCTTTGCCTCATTTTTACACCCTGTTCCTTGACTTTTGTCATTAAAGCTTCCAGATAACTTCCATTTTCAGTTATCAGAATAGCATCATCAGCATAGCTCAGACTTTCGATGTATCTTCCTGCAGCTTTAAAATTATGTTTGTTTTCTAATCCAGCTTCCCTACATACATATTCAGCATATAGTTTCAGTACAAGAGAGTATATGTAGCTCAGGGTTGAACCGTGGAGTCCTTGGTGTTCTCTGAGTTTAGTTGTCTGCTTGCAGATATTTATTTCATCGCCAACTAGGCATCAAAGAGCATCAAAAATTTAGCACAGTTTGTCTCGTTCCTTTGCTGACCTGCAGTTGGTCTGTTTCATCATATTCGTCCACGGTGTAGCTTCTTGACCTATATGTAGGTTTCATATGAGGTCAATGCGATGTTTTGGGGTTCCCATTTTCCTAAGGGCATGTTTGATTTAATGGTATATTATTATAGGATTACCTTTTCCTTCTCCATGGTTTGAATGGAGATATTTAGAGTGATTGTTTACTCCAATTTCTGCCAAGAAGAAAGAATGAAGTGAGCAATTTATATGCTTATCATTTTTTTGATAAGGGGTCAAAAAAGGAGGAAGGTAATTAAGGGCAAGAACAGAACAATTATCAAAGCCTTGGTCTAGCAGTTAAACAATATGAAACCTGTTTTAAGTTAATCAAACTATTGTTATCTTGGTCATAAATAGCAATCAGTCTGATTAAAAATGTCCAGAAGTAAATGAGTCCTAGAGTTATTTGATTAAATTGTTAGGATCCAATCTGGGTCGGTCATCAGGACTAGAGGTTTAGGCTTCCAAGTTTCTGGACTTGTGCTGGAGCCCATCCTCAAGGAACTTCTCTTTTAACAGAGAGAGAAGAGAGACAAGAGAGAGAAGTTCCCTCAGGATGGACTCCAGCACAAGTCCAAAAGTTGAGAAGACTAAACCTCTGATCCCAATGACTGACCCATATTAAATCCTGCAACATTATCCTGGCACATGTATATTTGCCTTCATTCGTGAAGTTGTTAGGTATCATATTTGTGCAGCCTGTAGCCCAGAAACTGCCAGAAACAGATATTTTATTATCTGAATTTTCGCGGTGGAATATTCTCTTCCTCTCTGTGCCAGCTTCTCTTCTGTGATGTTAATCTTTCATTATAGGATATTTTTCCTTTTCTTGTTCTTAATTGCTTTTTTTCAACATTGCTGAACATCTGAGGGATTGTTTGTGTGTTTTTGTTAGTTAGTTAGTTTGTTTTTAAAAAGAGAACTTTTTACCTGACCTAAAAATTGCTTAAGAATCCTAAAACCTGCTTTGGAAATGGCAGATATGATTCTGTCCTTTTCCTCAAAGCTTGGCTATATACAATACATAAACTACTTTATTAGAGAAGGCACTTGTCAAAATGGGGGTTTAACTATTTGTCATACATTTTGTATATTTATTACATCAGTCCATGCTGACTCTTAGCAAGGACTTGGGTAGATTATTTCCAGGATGGTTGTCTTCAACTTGGCCTTAGGTCTCTTGGGATACATTCGTAGTCATATTATAATTACTTCATGTGTTGCATTTAAATCATGATGTATCATTGAAAATAATATTTTACTGTTTTTTCTAGGATTTGTTGAGTGAATTTTCTTTTATTTCAGTAAAAATGTTAAAGACAACAACATGGGACAAGCCTCCATATACTTAGGGTATAAGGTATTCTGGGAGTTGAAGTCCACAAGTCTTAAAGTTGCCAAGTTTGGGGACCCCTGGTATAAGGGAACAAACTACAATATGTTTGTCATTTCTGCATCACACAGTTGCTGCACTGTATTGAGGTCTTCAAATTCCTTTATGGTCAAATCTGTTGAAAATATTGTTAGGCTTCTCTGCATGAAAGGAATAGCCTAGTCCAGTGTTTCTCAACTTTTTCGTCACCATGGACTCTTTTTAAAATACCTTTGGTGGCCATAGACCCCTGGCCACTTACCCACAAAACTTAACTCAAGATTTAAATCATAAAATTTCTTTGAGTCTTTGTGGACCCCCTGAAATGATATTGCCCCCCCCCCCCCCAGGAATCCATGGACCACAGGTTGAGAAACACTGGACTAGTCAGTTTTCTTTTTGGAAAAGGTAGGGAGTCATTTCCCCTTAGGGAAGTGTGTAGACCAGGGGTGTCAAACTCACGGCCTGTGGTCTAGATGCGTCAAGTGTTGGCCTTGCACTCACCCAGTTTAGTGAAGGGCGAAAAAAGTTCTGATATGTCACATGGCGCTGCCATGACAACACAAGTTCGACACCCCTGGTGTAGAGATACAGTGGGGAAAAGGTATAAATGGTGGAGTCAAATGGTAACGAAACCTTTAAAAGAGGTACATTGGCCATGTTCCAATGACACAATGGACCAAATCAGTGCTCCGTATTTAATTGACACAACTTGTGTGCCAGCAATATATGATACTAAGGACCCAGTCAATCATGAATCAGGAAGGTTCAGTGTTTTTTACCTTCCCATCTGCTATACAGGAAGCTGAGCAGCTGTTACTTTCTGGCTTCCTTCCCAGCAAATGTTTCAATATCCAGAGTGGCCCAACTGGAGCCAGCACCACATTTAATTTAGCCAAAGCTTTTTTTTTAATATCCCACTGCTATCCTCTGGATGGTTGAAAAGGTGCAATCTCAAAAGGAGAAAGAAAGACTGCCCCTTTAGAAGCCCATTTTTCAAGGCCAGTCTGTCTCTTGTTTTAGAATTGTTTGATGCTATTTGTATCACTCTGTTAATTGGAATTCAGTGAATTAGGCTCCAACTGTCCCAAGACTAGATGGAGATCTAAAACTGTCTCCCTTCATCCCACACTACTGATTAGGTGTTTACACGAATACCCTAGGCTTTTGACCTAGTTAAGCATGTTGTATGAATGGGAACTGCTCAATTTGAATTCATCTAAAGGTTAGATATAAACAAAATAAATGGACATCTGTGTTTTCTTAATGCAAAGCATCTGCAAGTATTTAGTTAGAAGTAAGGTCCTTATTAAATGAAGTCCATGCTATCATTGCATGCTTTCATTGCCTTATTTGCAGCTAAAGATTCTGTGCTCTTCTCTTATTGGACCTAATGCTCTTATCTCCTATTCCCCTATTGTTGCTCTTTATGTTTCTTGTCTTTGGATAGAGCAGTGATAGAAAATCCCTATAAGTATGTATGGTTGCCATACAAGGATTGGGTGTTGGGAGTTTTTGATTTTTTTAAAAAATGTGTTATGAAAATGACTTCCTTCTCACCAACTGTGGAAAAACAAGTTTAGGCTTAAGTAACCTCTTAGGACATTATAAATGTGATTATAAATACTGTGAGATTCAGAACACACTAACAACCTGCAATTTCCAACATAATTTGTATTGAAGCTGTGATTGCATGCAAGCTTTAATTTGTAGCATGGAGATCTTGGGATTTAACCTTCAGGAAAGAACTTAGCTGAGTGGCAAAGCATCTGCTTTGTATGCAGAGGTGCCATCCTCAAATAACTCTAATTAAAGTTTCCAAGATCAAATGATTAAAAATTCCTCTGATCTTACAGAACTGTTTTCCAATCTCAGGAGCTTTAAGATGTGGATTTCAATTCCCAGAATTCCCTGCTGGCTGGGGAAATCTGGAAGTTGAAGTCTACACAGCTTAAAGTTGATGAAGCTGAGAAATATAATAATAGAGCTTTTATTACCCATTATTGACCAGATCTCTCTTTTCCTCTGCTGCTTTATGGGTGGGCTGGTAGTACAGGGAAATTTATTTGCTCCAGTGTGTATGAAAGAACTTGTCCTTTCTAAGAGAAGGCCTTCAGTGTTATGTTGTCTGAAACAATATATAGTCAGTCTTTTACATGTGAACCCCACCCCCCCAACATTCTGGAACAATTGAGCTCAGAATTCCCGGCACGGGCCATGCTTGCTGAGAATGATAGGTGTTGTGGTAGCAGCCCACATGAATGGAACTGAGTTAGGGAGGGCCTAGCTAAATAGAACACTAATGTTCAGGCATAGTAGAAGCATAGAAAATTATATCTGAAGTGTAAGTGTGTGTGTGTGTGTGTGTGTGTGTGTGTGTGTAGAATATAGGATAAGTTTGTATGTACAGGTAGTCCTTGTCTTATGATCACAAATGGGCCCAAAATTTCTGTCCCTAAGCAAGACAGTTGTTAAGTGAGTTTTGCCCCATTTTACAAACTTTCTTGCCATAGTTGTTGGACGAATCACTGTAGTCAGTAACATGGCTGTTAAGTGAATCTGGCAGTTTGAGTCTCACCAGCTCAGAGTTGAGTCAGCCTTCCATCCTTCCAAGGTCGGTAAAATGAGGACCCAGATTGTTGGGGGCAATAGGCTGACTCTGGAAACCACTGCAAAGCACTATGAAGCAGTATATAAAGGGTCTTCAAACTTGACAGCTTTAAGACTTGTGGGCTTCAACTCCCAGAATTCCTGAGATAACATGACTGGAGGAGGAATTCTGGGAGGTGAAGTCCACAAGGCTGTCAAGTTTGAAGACCCCTGCAGTATATAAATCTAAGGGCTACTGCTATCTGGCTTCCCCTTTGACTTTGCTTGACAGAAGATTGCAAAAGGTGATCACCTGACCCCAGGACACTTCAACCATCTTAAATACAGGTCAGTTTCCAAGAGACTGCATTTTGATCACATGACCATCGGATGCTTCAACGGTTGTAAGTATGATGATCGGTCATAAGTTAATTTTTTTTAGTGCCGTTATAACTTTGAATGATTTCTAAACAAAATGGTTGTAAGTCAAGAACTACTTATATATGTATATATGATACAGGTAGTCCTTGACTTACAACAGTTCATTTAGTGACCATTCAAAGTTATAATGGCACTGAAAAAAGTGACTTTTGACCATTTTTCACACTTATGACCATTGCATCCCCATGGTCACGTGATCAAAATTCAGATGCTTGGTTACAGTGTCTCGAGGTCATGTGATCACCTTTTGTGACCTACCAATGAGCAAAGTCAATGGGGAATCCAGATTCACTTAACAACCGAGTGACAAACTTAACAATTGCAGGGATTCACTTAACAACAGTGGCAAGAAAAGTCATAATATGGCACAAAACTCTCTTTACAAATGTTTCACTTAGCAAAAAAAAATTGGGGGGATCAATTATGGTTGTAAGTCAAAGACTACCTGTACATATGATGTGTGTGTGTGTGTGTGTGTGTGTATAAGTGTGTGTATATATCTATGTATATATAATACACGTATATCAAAGATCAATCTTATCATCTGTCCTATATATCGTGTGTATGTATCTAAGCTAGGATACTTAAGGAGGCTTTGAACGTATTAAAGAAACAGCCAAGAATGAAGGCTAAGTTCTTGCACTTTATATCACTTGAAAAATATTTTCCCCATGCCAGTTTCCCAGGCCTTCCTTGCGGTTCAATAAGCATTGACTAAAGTAGCTCTAAGAAAACATTTTTATTTATTTAGTATTTGCAGTAGTGAGGATGGGAATAGGGGATAAAGCAGAGTCATTTCCTGTTCCTTTAAGAACCACCTTCTAAAGACCATAGAAATCAGGCTACAGGGGGTTTTAATTGCTTTCTTCTCCTTTCCACTCTCCTTCGCCTAGAGAATAATTCATATTTTTAAGGTACACATTGCTAGATGTACAGTTCCTGATAGAAAAAAAATTGAATACTAATATAGTCTATCGAGGCATGTGCTAGTACTTTCTGATAAAGAACAGAAGACAGGAACTTCTCATCTCAATGGAATGGGAGCAATTACAGAATTCCTTGTGATTTCAGAGGAAAAGCTACTTCATAATTACATAAAAGGAATGAACGAGTTCCTTCTCCCTACCTTTTGTAACTAATAATAACACTCTAAGTTTAAAGGCCCTCATTTTCCAAAACAAGTCACATAGTTTTTTTCCTTTATTCCTGCAGAAACCAGTAATTTTTCACAAAAGATACAGACTAATTTGCTGCTGCTGAGAAATATATCACTGCTGTGTTTACTTATAACAAAAAGGTATCATTTACTTTGTTATCACACCTGAACATTCAAAATGTATTCATTTCACTGCTCTCTTTCTTCTCTGTCTCTCTCTCCCAGTTTAAATAGAAACTATTGGATAGCTGTTTCCAGCTTAATGCTTTCATGCCAAGAAGAATGTAACAAGAACAAAGAATACCTTTCCCAACAATCACAGTGTATTATTATTTAAACATCAAGCCGGTGTATCCTAAGTTGAGAGCTCGTTAATCGCTAGGATCACCAGAACTTTATAATAAATAGTTTTACAGTTAAGGTTGTTGTCCTTTAAAGAAAATATTATCGATTAACCAGCAATACCATTAACAATGTTCTGTAACTTCCATCTGTGACTTGGATTCTTTGTCTGCTCAGAGCAAGGGTGTCAAATTCAAGGCCCACAGGCTGGATCCAGCCTTCAGGGTGTTTAGATTTGGCCCAGGGGGCCACACCGGAAACAACAAAGCCACACTTGGCCTCCCCAAGCTCCGTTTTTACTGGCAGAGGGCTGCAGGAGACTGTCACGGCAGAAAACAGCCTCAACAAGTGATGCCGAGCTGGCCATGCCCAGCTCGGTCACGCCCCACACCCCTCTCTGAGGTCAAACACAACCTTGATGCAGCCCTCACTCAAATCGAGTTTGACACCTCTGGCTTAGAGTATTTACAGTATATACTAGTGTCACAAAATTCCCACTCTTAAAGATAGTGGCAAGATTTAGGTTTACAATCAGCATTCCTCTCTGCAAGGATGTTAGATTCATTAGGATGATGTGTCGGATGTACCCGGATGGATTGCAATAGATTCCTCTCCCCCACACCCGGCAACAAAAACTCTGTGAGATATGTTGGGCTGAAAAAAGATAACCAAAAAGTCACACATTGTTGTGGGTTGACTTGAACATGGAGTTCCTGAGTCCTGGATTAATACTTTAACTACCGCACCACATCACAGTACAGTGGTGTAATGAGGTGATCCAAGCTAGGTGTGGACAATAATTAGTTTCACTTGTTTTATCTGATAGTTTCCTGCTTCTCTGACTGGTTGCTTTCATAGGATGGTGCTGTGGGATAACCACTTAATCCCATGATGTTTATTCTGTGAGCTACTGTAAACCTTCATTTTATCACCATGTTTTTCAACATCAATCTGAAGCTGCACAATGAGTTCATTCAAAGGCTTAGAGCAATAGATCATTGTTATCTCATGACATGTAGCTCTATCTTTCCTTTTCTTCCAAATGAGGCAATGGAAGGGCTGAATGAGATCTACCAAAGTATACAGCTCAATTCAGAGGAGACAGAAGATGGTCTTGTGGCTGGCATTCAACATATTTTGGAAGGAATACACTCACCTCAAAAATTCAGATGCAATAATTTGAGACTGCCTCTAAAAACATTGAGAAATGTAAGTGCCTCCTATGGCATAAATCATCTCTTATTCGACTAGGCTGGGACACAAAGTTATACTGTTAACCCCATTGCATATAGATAGTCTTGAATGCTGATGAATGCTCACATAGATTACTGCAGTACACAGTGGGCCTGTTCTAGAAGATAGCCTGGAAAATTCAACAAGGACACCATAATGCATCAAGAACACTGATAATAACTGATCATTATGAATATGGTATGCTAATCTTATATAATCTTTACTAGGCCCCAGATTTTTAATTAGTTTAATGTGATATGTTCTAGGTGTTGTGCTTATTATACATTTTAATTGTTTTAAACTCTGGTGTGATTTTAATCTACACTGCCTTGGGAATCCAAGTCTTAATTTGCTTATCAAGATCAATGTGATTCTTTGCACATAAAAACTAGTTGGAGCTATCATCACCCTAACCCTATCTCAAAATAATACATTTCAGTTAGCTATTTCTGAAAACTGTTTTATTATAAAGATGATACTTTGCTCTATTCTTCTTTTCAGGAGACACTTTTGGTCATTCCTTAAATTTAGTTAGTAAAGGGAATATTGCTTTTCTAATCTTGTGTAATACCTTCCTGTAGTATTAAAATCATCCTTTCTAAAGAGATATTGCTTCTCTAATCTGTAATACTCTCCTGTAGTATTAAAATCATCCTTTCTAGCATTTTGGAAGCTACTCAAGACAGAATATTTCTGAAGAACATTTGGCTGAATTGTTTGTTTAATTCAATTCACTTTGAATTACTGGTATTGATTTAATTATTCACATCATTTTACTTGGTTTGATTATTGTTTATCTTTCATTATTATGACTATAACTTGTCCTTGTATTGGGATTTTGATTAGCTCTTGGTTGTTTATTTATATTAAGTGTGGGCATTTTTAACTGCTATGGATGCTTTTGTTAATTGTGTTGTAAACCACCTTGGGTCTGTATTGAATGGTGGTATACAAGGAGAATAAACAATTATGATTAAAGATGGTGAGGGCAGAAACAGAGTCCATATACAATACCTGCAAGTATTCAAGAGCAAAAAAGAAACAAACAGTACTGGATTGTATTCCCAAAGGATCAGGTGCCTTGCAGTTTTGGGGACAAATTTGGACCACCAAGGAGGACCAGTTTAAAAAAAAAGTGACTTTGTCAGATATTGCTGTGGTTCTGGTGTTGCTATTCTTCTGTCTTTAAAATCTTAGTCCTGGCCTATTGGTCACCTTAAAATAGTTACCAGACAAAAGGATTTACTCATAAGTAAATCTATTACTCTCAAGTAAATCTCCTCTAGAACTGAACACTGTAGAGCTGCCTGAGTCAGATTTCCACAGACTTTGGAAGCTCAGATGATCATTGACAACTAAGCCAGCAACAGAGATCTCAGCCAGCTTTGAGTTCTCAGTGAGTGAAAATAAAAATGAGTAGACAAACTGCTGTTCCCAACACCAGATAATTGTGGTTTGCCTCTTTGGACATATTGCCTGTGAATGTGAGCTTGCAAAAATATGCTGATTTAAGAACAGTTAGAGAATAACCCTCCTGTAAAGCAGTGGCCCCCAACCTTTTTTGTGCCACGGCCTGGTATCGGCATCACAAAATGATCCGCGGCCCGGTACCGGCATCAGCACGCATGACAAGGCAAGGCGAGCTGAGCAACCGACTAGCCAGCCGTCCCCTGCTTCTCCCCGCCACCTTCAACTCCTCCTTTGTACCTTTTTTGTGCTTTTTTGTGTTTTCTTAATCTCCTCCGCCATCGGGACAGCTCTTCGTTTGAAGCCCCCCTCGATGAAACTAAGGCACGAGGATTCCTTCAGGACCCAAACGCCGCTTTCCAATCAGGAAAGCTCACCCAGAAGCACTTGCTCGTCAAAACAAGATGGCGGCACTCAGCAAACCGGCGGCCCGGTAGAAAATGATCCACGGACCGGTACTGGTCCAGGGCCCGGTGGTTGGGGACCCCTGCTGTAAAGTATGTTGTTGCTGCTGATTAGAAGAGCCATAAAACTCTAGCCTTCCAAGAATTCTTGTGCAAACTCTAATCCTTCAACAGCTTCAAAGATTTATTTAAAATGCAGCTTTTAGCTCTTCTAAGGCTCCCTCTCCTTATGTTAGAGAAACAAATAATACTTCTGCTGCCTTTCTGAGAATTCTAACAAAAACTGTGCCCTTGTTCCAAATCAATTATACAACATAGGGTGGCTTATCATCATTGTGATGCTATTGTGTTAGAACTCACCACTACAAACAGTAAGAACAATGGTGGCTGGCAGATTCAGTGTCTAATGGTCACCCATCTGCACTCTCACCCACTCTCACTTTGTTGTTTAAATCACACCAGATTCCTCCAAAGAAGTTGAGGAAAAAGAATCCAAAGGCAAAAGAATCACTTCTGCATTAACTCCCACTTGCATTCTGTTCTGTTCAGCTAATTATTCTTTGTACATTCTCACTGTCACCTTGTACATTCTCACCTTGTAAGTAAAAGAGAAGCTGAGTAGAGTCTGGCCACTTTTTTTTTTTTTACTCAGCTGGACCAGCCATGCATAATCAAGCATTTTCCTCCTGCTGAAGAGATGACCAACCGATGTGGGGGGGAGTTACTAAGGAACCTCTTTAGGATAGTTGTGAGGATGGGCAACCCATTGGTCATATAGATAATAATATAACCTTTATTGTAATTTTTCTGTGGGCACACTGGCACACATTAAAAATGAAAATCTGTTGCCTGCCCTCAAAAGAAAGTATATATCTACTCATACACATACATAACATACATATATACATGAGATAGATATATATGTGTGTGTGTATGTATGTGTGTGTATATATATGTATGGATGGATGGATGTGTATGTGTATGTGTATGTGTATATGTATATGTATATGTATATGTATATATGTATGGTATTCAGCTTTGTTAGGGTGTTTTCTCACGTCTTTATAGTTGTGCTTTTAAAGTTGTAGCAATGTTTCGGCAGAATCTCATCTGGCAATCATTAGGCTTGTGTATTGCGTTCATCTGTGAGTCAGGCTTTCACAGCCGTTTCTTTTTTAAATTTGGTGCTAGCCTACTGCTGTGTTTGAATGGTTTTTTCTTCATCCTGATTGGTTGAGAGTCTTGGTCTGTGTTTATTGGTCTTGGAGTTGGCTGTGTTCTGCTTGATTGGTATTTCTAATACCTTCTATCTGTCTTGTAGCATTTTTTTTTTCTTGATTAGCTGGCAACATTGTGTTTTGTGTATTGGGGGCTTTCAGTGCGGCTGGCCTTTGGGTGAATGGCTGGCTGTCATTTATTAGGAAGCTAGGTTTCAT